>VCRD01002329.1:2719-88158 GCA_006783055.1 Trinorchestia longiramus | reverse complement strand
TTTACGATCATATTCTCTATCATTACCTCTAGTTCCAATCTCTTTCACTCGTGGACTACGGATGTCTTCTGTCCACCAGCTGCCCAACGGATCTATAAATAAACAAAAGCTGAGTACCCGTCTTGTCATTGAATTCCTCAACTAGAGTTGCACCAGTCGACTCCCTTAATATTGTTATAAACATAACACTGGCAAACATAACCTTCTGATATTGTTATAAACATAACACTGGCAACCCCGGCCAGGCCACCCCACAAAAAAATAACACATCATCGTGTTGTAGCAGAAGAAAGCCAACCTGTACTGCCAGACCAGAAACAAGAATTTAAGAAGAAGGTCTCAAACTTGAAAAGAACATAGGTGAATAAATCCCTGGAAGCCGGAGTTCTGTAAATGAATGATTTGGAGACCAGTAATCCAAAAATATCGCAAATATTCTCTTTGACTTATCAGGAATATTTCTCATCCTGGTGTGGAAACAATTGATGTTGTTCGTTAACCCTTCATGTGGAATTTAATTCATGATATAGCCTTCCACATTGTATACTGTTTAGTTAGCTTTTCTTAAGATAAGTCCAATCTTTTAATGATTAGATTATAATGAACAGAAAGAAACGCAACACAGCTTAACGTTGTAGGTAATTTTTTAGAGTAAACGCACATAAAAATAGCGGAACCCGTTTATTCACACAACAATTTTCCTTAAATGTGACGAAGTAGAAACAGGGCAATTCAAACGTCAACCGCGATTGTGGCACAAGCCGCACAACTCGGCAGGCTGTGGGACTGTTGTTAGGATTGGGTTGCGCGAATAATCCTCGGTCGTTGTCATTTATTCTAATTGGAATGCGGGATAAATTTGAGCAGTTAAGCTACTAAAAGCGTGACACTAGGGCTTTAAAATGTATGCAACTGCCTAAAGAAATTGATGCGGTCGAACTCTTTACACGGTAACTCTGTTTACCAAATTTTAAATCATCAAAGGCAAAATTTGATTTTGTGTGTGTACTTCATGGCCCATCGAAGTGAATAATTGTATCACTATTTGTGAACTCCAAATAAGCTCAAATCGTTTCCGAGTTTTCAGCTAAATTTCTTTATGATCATCACAACATCTTTATTAAGCATAATACTGCCTTAGAATTTAGCAACTCTACTGTTATTTAAACATGTTGAATAACATTTTTCATTTTATATGAATTTTTTAGTAAATTTAATGTATTCTGAGGCTGACAAAGAAGAGCTTCAGACCTTGATGTACATATAGACCTTTTATCCAGGTTGAACATGTATAACTTTGTATTCAAATGTCTTGAGCAACAGTTTTGACATTTAAATTGTTGACTGAGAAGAAAAATAACTAAATTTAAAGTTTACATTCACTTTCAAAACTGTATTTTAAATTATGGTATTCTTGCATTTACATAATTTAATTTATTATAGCTTTATAAATTTATTATTTATGAGTTGAAGCTTGAAACATCATAATTAAGTAAATTTTTTTTCTATTATTTTTTAAAACTTTTAATTAAATGAGCAAAGATTTTCAAATCCTAAGTTAAAAGTTATTATAACTAATATATGTTTAGTGTGCATCAACTATTTTATGTGGTTATTTTTGTAAATTATTAACCTTGATCTGAATTTATATTAAAAACCAGATTATTTGCTATTTTCATATTACTTTTATTAACTTATCTATTGGCGTACAAGCTGTTATTTTTAATGTATTCAGATCTGATGTTGTGAAGGTCAAGGAAGAGAGGTTTGGTCAGGATGGTAGTTTGTAAAATCTTAAAACTGAACCCTTTCTAAAATGCATTCTATGTGGATTTTACTTTGTATATACAAAGACAATTTTCTTTAACATGTCTTTTATGTACATGTAACATTTTTGTGTACCTTTGAAAATTTTTATATATGAAATGAAAAGCATCAACCTCAAAAGGCAAAGTTATAGTTAAGAAGATAAATGTGCAACATTGAATGCATTGGAGGTTTCATCTTCAGCTAAAATCTTGTGCTTCAACAATCAATTTCAGAGTACAGCTTAGAGTAATTAACATTTGTTTCCTAGAATAATTGAAGCTTCAAAAATTACTTACAAAAGTATTTTGCCTGTAATTTCTATTTTCATTTTTCTAGAAAAAGTTTTAACATAACCTGACTGTAAAGGAATATTGAATGTTAAAGTAGGCAAGTTTAACATTCAATATTGTTCAACTGGACAAATTGATCAGCCTTACTCCAGTGACTGAGGTGGGGCAATAGTAGTGGAGTTTTGTTCAGTTAAAATATTGTTCACAGGTCTATTGTGTTACTTCCTTTCTTAAAATCTATTTGTAATCTATCATAATTTCAGATATTCTAACATCAATCAATATATTATAACATGAATACTAGCTATTGTTTGGTATTCATTTTTAAATATAAAGAAAATATTACTTTATTATATTGTTCTTAACTTTTTTTTATTGGGAAATGCTCCTAATTTATGAAGTAAACTTCTTTCAGTTTGATTTTATGTTCAAAATCTTAGTGTCTTCTTGGTTTTGTAAAAATTTTTGATGGACTTTCTGTTTCTAGGGTCTTGAGAAGCCTGCACCTTGCCAGGATGGTAGGGGTAGGCCAGAAAAATGGAGATCCATCTCCTATTTTTGACAAAGCAACTGTGACCACAACAAGGGAATACAAATCTTCAGAGGGGGCTGTGACCGAGTCCATTGTGCACAGACTCAACCACCTGAGTCTCCTCATCAACAGCTCTGGCATTGACCTCAACATAGCATTTAATGAGTCTGTGTATGAATCTGCTGCTGAGGCAGCTAATGAAACAGAGCTGCAAAGCAATGATGGCAACAGCATATTGGCAAGTTTGTCCTCTCAATCCACCAAGCGACGCTCGATAATGCCGCTGCCCAAAACAGAGGCTTCTGAGATTGTCAAAAGTGCTCTTCATAAAAATACAAGCAATCCTAAGCCAAGCAATACTTTCTGTTCCTATATGTGCAAAGATGGGCTTTTGGATGCATTCTTAGCTTTGTATGATGAATGCTGCACCAATGAGAAGTACAAGAGGGATATTCTTGTGCAGGATTTTGTAAAGAAATGTAAGTTCTTCTATTACTGGCCTCTTTTACTTTGTGCTTCATTTTTTATACAGTATGAATAGTTTATGAAGTGTGTGTTTTCCAATGCTTCTAGTGCAAAAAATTGATGTTTTCATTGCATTACTTCAAACTTCAATTTTTAATTAGAATTTTGTTGAGGTGCTATGCCTTTGCAGTTTTGAAACTGGCTCTGACACTTTTAGAGACAGAGATATTTTGTATTTAACTATCTTTTGTGAAGGTTTCATATATTGCATTATTTGAATACTAGTACACCTGCAAGGGAAAAGTTTGTTTTTAATGAATTTCTTTCATATGCCAGTGGATGCCATCTTTTCAAAGGAGTTTCCATATTGAACAGGAAGAAGGTTAATAACAGAGAAAAGATTCTGTATTACATTGTAATCTGGAGTTCTTGGTATCTACAATACAATGTTTAAAATATAGTCAATCAATACTCAGTACAAGACAAACACTTTATTTCAGCTCCTTAGTTATCTCATGTTTGAAATTAATTTGCCTGTCTAATTCTGTGGTGAGGTGGACAGGAAATGTATTTGAGAATAAATTAACTTTCATTAAATAATTTAAATCATTTATTTTCATCTATTTAGGGGAAAAAATTTTGCTTCAATGTTGGTTAGAGTTCTCATAGTTTCATGCTTTCAGATCAGCCCTACGCTGCTCACCTGTCCAAGCTGCGAGTGGGCTTGTCTGACTTTGAATGTGTGCGAGTGATTGGCCGTGGTCATTTTGGTGTAGTCCAGCTCGTGAAGGAGCTCAGCACTGGAAATGTGTATGCCCTCAAGACCTTGAGGAAAGATGATACTCTCCAGCAGAAGCATGTGAGTCATCAATTACTTCCAGTTGCTAGACCATAACTTGCCTAATTGTGTATTTCTTGTTGCATTTGGTCTACCAAAACTGATTTTCTGTCTTTTGCTCATTAGGTCATAATTGAATTCTTTTCAAATTGGTCAATTGCATTAGTTTTCATTATTATCGAAGCAAAAATTTCCAGCTAGGTTACTTTTGTTGCTTAAATTAGATATTTAATATAGGAATTATGGACAGAATATTTGTGTATTATCTGGATCAGGTATAAGTGATAACTTTTTACCTTTTTATTTTCCCACATAATGAATTTTTGCTCGTTGAACATCTGTTCATAATATTTCCAGGGTTAGTTTGGTAAACTGTTATTTTATATTGAGAATAGTGCAATATTTCCTTTGAAAGTAATATATTGGTTACAGTTGAATATATAGCCTCATGGTACACTGGGACATGAGTCAATATGTATTGAAATATTTCAGTGATTAGTTGGAAAGCTTAAAGCTGTTGAAGCTCTTGAATATGTGTTACTGTCTGTGGTCAGAAACAGTTGGTGGAAGGTCAGGAAGACATTCCAGCATGAATGTTCCAGGATACATTAAAAGAAATATTCTTTATCATTGTTTTTTGTATTTTTTCCAGTATAATATACATATAACGTTGAGAATATGTATGACGTTATGACATTAACTATGATAACGTTAGTTTAGATATGAGTGCTAGCTAAATTTGTAAATTTTTCCAGGTTGCTTTCTTTGAAGAGGAAAGAGACATCATGGCAAAAGCATCTTCTCCATGGATCACTAGGCTGCAGTATGCTTTTCAGGTAAAATATATGTATAGTGTTTATGTTTTAGATTAACTGTATATTCTTGTCGTAACTTTTATGATTGTTTTCCTGTTTGTTTGGAATAAAAAGAGATGTCTGCTGTGTAGTGGATAAACCAGTTGCCCTTTCAGCATCCCTCCCACTAGGGTGTAGAAGCGCAATCTGTTTATTAATCTTGGTCCAAGATACCATAATAAAAGTGAAATGAGAATGTTGATTAGAGGGGGTGTGTTATAATTCCGCAAGTTTATTGGGTTATTGAATAAATAGATGGCCTGCTAAAATTATGTAGAAAGACCTTCAGAGGAAAACCTGTTGTGTAGGTGATTAGTTGATGTTTGGAAAATTGCTGCACTTTTGCGATGGCTATAGTGAATGGATAGATCAAGTGAGCCGATAAGACTCGTGTAAGCTCTAATTTGGCCTTTTAGTGCTAGAACTCAATGTTTGAAGACAAGTTCTACTCGTTCCTGAGTTAATGCTTCAGAGCAACAACATCAAAACCACTGCTGCCTTCACTACTCAGTATATCAGTATGCATCAATGAGCATGTAGACTCATTCACTACTGTTAATGACCCTCCATTCATTTCTGATTCTGAACACAGTTGACTTTTTATCGATACAAGTTCGTAAAAGGAAGGTTTGTAAGGTGGGGGGGGTACCGGTTCAGATTTTTCTTAATGGCTTCACTTTTTTGTAGTGGGAAAGCAAGGGGCCTTAAATATTCATTTACTGGCAGGACGCACGCCACCTTCATCTGGTGATGGAGTACCACCCTGGTGGAGATCTGCTCTCGCTGATGGAGCGCCACCAGTCCCAACACGGCAGTCGCTGTCTGCCCCAAGACTGGGTTGTGTTCTACATGGCACAGACCACCACTGCACTCCACCACCTCCACTCCATGGGCTATGTGCACCGGTGAGTGGGTCTCATAATCTGGAGTAAATCTGTAGGTACCAGCCTTTAGTGACATAACCATGCCAGCCTTTAGTGACATAACAATGCCAGCCTTTAGTGACATAACAATGTTAGACTTTAGTGACATAACAATGCCAGCCTTTAGTGACATAACAATGCCAGCCTTTAGTGACATAACAATGCCAGCCTTTAGTGACATAACAATGCCAGCCTTTAGTGACATAACAATGTTAGATTTTAGTGACATAACAATGCCAGCCTTTAGTGACATAACCATGCCAGCCTTTAGTGACATAACCATGCCAGCCTTTAGTGACATAACAATGTTAGACTTTAGTGACATAACAATGCCAGCCTTTAGTGACATAACAATGCCAGCCTTTAGTGACATAACAATGCCAGCCTTTAGTGACATAACAATGCCAGCCTTTAGTGACATAATAATACCCTCCTCATCACTCCACCAGTGACGTGAAACCGGACAACCTACTACTGGACCGTTGCGGGCACGTGAAGCTGGCAGACTTTGGGTCGTCGTGTCGGGTGGGTGGTGATGGCAGAGTGACTGCCTGCCTACCTGCAGGCACGCCTGACTACGTCGCTCCTGAAGTGCTGGCTGCTGCGGATGGCAGTGCTGGATATGGGGTCAGTGTCTGGTCTCGTACTTCTGTGCCTCCAAACTAGCCAGCTCGTTATCTACGACTCGTACTGTGGTCCTATGCTTGCTTGATTGGGGATATCGGAGAGCTTTGGAGTTAGGTTTGAGTTTTAAATTGTAGATGTTTGCTAATTTATATCCAGTGTTCTCGACCAAATGGGGGTTTTCCATGTCAAAATTGATGAAGTGTTTTTGAAAGTTTATAATTTTTAAATTATATTCTTCTTAACTCAATTTTCCTCTAATCCAAACTAGTTCGAATTCAAAGAATGACTTTTTTTAAGAAGATATTTGAAACTATTTAATATTATGTGTATACAACTTGAGGTTCGCTTTTTATTTTGGCCATTACTTTAGATCAGTTTCAGAGCAGCCTTATGCTATGTCTCCACAGAGAATGGGATTTCGCAAGTTTCTACTACCATACATAGTTTCAATTATGCCACAATTTAACAAAATTAATAAATAAATTTTGTAACGTTATTTCGACATTTATGACGTATTTTGGTGCTACCATTTACGCACTCAATTGTCAGGCTGAGGTGTATGCTGATAATGACAAGACTTAGATGGGGGTTCAAAGTTAACACCAACTAAGCTTCTTCACAAAATAACTTGCCTTGAATGGTGAGCCGCTTTTAAGTCGAATCTTCTTGTGCACACTTAGAGTTCAAGAACGAGAGGACTTGTAAGCCTCTTTTACTGCAAGTAATACACCCCTCTCATATGACAGTCATCATTCCTTCCTAACTGATCAAGAGGTAAAATGTCAGGGTTCAAGACTTTCATTTTGTTACTACTTTGAGTAGGTGTCTCATTTTTAAAGTTAGTTCCTTGGAGACGACGATGAGAATATGATGTGTATCAAGCAACACGTTAACAGGTGTCGTGCGACTACTGGTCGGCGGGCATAGTGGCGTACGAGATGCTGTACGGAGACACGCCCTTTGCTTCAGACAAGATGGTCAACACCTACTCCAACATCATGCTGCACGAGGTTTGTGCTTCCTCTGTTTTTCTTCATCTATTACGTCTTAACCTCTATATAGCCATAGCCATTTTTTATTAAGTTACATTAAGTATCTTCTATTTGCTGGGTTAGCCTCGTTAAATCATTGTTACCGCTGTGCCGTCACTATAGAGCAAGCTGCAGTTCCCAGCCGCTTGGGGCGTGGGCGTGGTTTACCCCTATTAAGTTATTGTTACCCTCCTGTGACTGCAGAGCAAGCTGCAGTTTCCAGCCACTGATGACGTGAGTGAGGACGCTGTCAGCTTCATCAAGTCGCTGGTGTGTGGTGTGCACCGGCGCCTGGACTACAGAGGCATCACACAGCACCAGTTCTTCCTGCACTGCGACTGGAATGCCCTCGATCTCAGTGAGCTCTGCTGCTGCTGCTGTTCTACCGTGGGGGGAGGGGAGGGAGGGAAGGACGGTTCATTAAGTTGAATAAGTCCAAAAAAAGTAGCTTCCTCCTGTGAGCGATAGTTAAATTCAAATCAATACGTCTTCTAGTTAGTAAATTTATTTATTACGTGATGATTGTCAAGTTTGTAATTGATAAGTAGTCCTAGCAAGTAGTTTCATATTCGGGGTGATGATTAAATTTGAATTGGTTTCTTCGTTTTAGATAGCTTTATTAATGAAATTCATTTCGCAAGTTTCAACTGGGAGTTTTGTTATTATTCTTTTTTGATTGGGAAGTGTGATTCTTGTTCCCAATGACCTACGTGAAAGTTAGAGCTTATTAAGGACAAGATCTAGACCTGATTGCACCAAGCTGGTTGTGTTGGGTTCTGCTCATGTTTGAAACTTGTGAAGTGTTGCCACTTCTTCATTAAGTGTATAGCTTTCATTAGAGGAACGCTGCAGAGGACTACCCTCTGGATGTCCTGGGGGAATATGTAGGACTAGCCAGTCCCCTTGGAAATTCCACGATCTAGATATGACTAATTTGAAACTATTATAAAGATAAATGCATTGAAGATTTATGACGAATTATTCTTTTAAATGAATACTTTTCATTAATATATACAGGACTTCCATTGTGCATCTTATCTAACGGTAACGTGGCCCAGATAGTACCCGTTATAATTCCTTGATTCAAAAGTAAGAAAACTAAGGATCTGTGAAATAAACACATTTCAGTTTTACCCGTGGCAACATCAGAATCAGTATATTTTTCTTGAATATATACAGAACTTTCATTTTGTATCTTACCTAACGATAACTTGGTCGTGTAAGAGAAGAAAGTTAATAACGGAACAAATGGCGTGTTTTATAGTGATGCGGTGCCTTTTGTATCCACAATACAATGCTTGTAATACATGCATACCCGTTCTGATTTCAGTCCAATAGTTTTTTTTTCAGTAATAGATAGGAAGTCATGGGACGGACACACACAGATAGAGAGAGATGGAGATACATAGTCGATTATATATGTAGATACTTTAACTACTCTCCATACAGTAGGGGGAGGTTAACTTTCGATGAAGCGTGCCCTTTATTGGATTGGTCTTCATCAGGTCTTTGATAATTAGAACTGAAAGTTCCTGATGTTTAGAGTATGTTTTTGAAGTAAGATCATCGCTGTCGCCTTTGTACCTTAATTTTTTGTAAATAATTAGTTGTTCCTGGAGGTATCCCAATTACTCATGGTAGAATGGTAGCGTTATTTCAGGAATATTTTGAGGGCTGGTTGTAACTTCTTATTACCACTCCTAACACCTTTGTGGGGCAGGCCGATATCGTATACGAGAGGCATCAGTGTTTTCTCTTATTCGGGTGCTGTGAAAAGGGATGCTTCCTTTCAGCATATTTCCTGAGAATTTTGTGCTTTTTGGAGATTAGTAGGGTTTTTGGAGTTGACTCTAAAGAATGGAGGTATGGTAGTAGGATCTGACCTCGTCAGTGTACCAGGAAGAATTAACGTTGCTCAGTAGTCACCAAGCTTGTCACTTTAGAGTCAGCAACACGATGCGCGATGATGTGGGTCTTGGATACGTCTTGTCTTTCTGTTGTCTACTTTTCTCGTTTTCCTGTGGAAGGCCGGTGTTGTGTGTGAGTAACCTCCGGTACTAGGGTCATTAATACTCATGACTACTTCATTGTTTAAATTTTTCTTTTCGTTTAGTACTTCTTAACACTGGGGAAACTTCGACTTGATACGGTGTTTAACTTCAATTCATAATAGTTAAATCTAGAATGAAAACTTAAATTTGTAACTGGCAAATCTACAATAAATGCTTCTATTAACAGAAATGAAATATTTAACAAAAGCTACAACCTACAATACTGAAAATTGTAATAAACGCTTTTTCTCCCTCCTGTGTGCAGTGGTGCCCCCCTTCATTCCCTCCGTGAGTGCCCCCGACGACTCTAGCAACTTTGACAGCTTCTCGGACGCAGAAGCTTTTGAGGGAGCCTCTCTGGACGTGTCCAGCTTCAGGTCAGATGGCTCCAGCATGGGACGACGCGTGCCCTTTGTTGGATTCACCTTCGTCAGGCCTCCACTTGGCGAAGAAACGTAAGTTTAAAATGGTTTTAGAGTTGTATTGGTTTTGCTGTGGCTGAATCACCGCTGCAACTGGAGCTACGAAATTAGCTCGTTCAGTTTGTTGATGAATTTCGTCGTTTTGTACTGAGTTGGGTTTGTGCTTGAGCTCAGTTTAGAATAGCTGTGTTGAAGGTATTAGCACCGTATGAGGATACTGTTGATGAACTGGATTGCTCACAGGACTCGGAACAAGACAGAGAACAGCGACACCAACTTCCATGAGAAGGAGGAGGTCGCTCGGCTGCGCTCAGAGCTGCTCGAGAAGAAGAAGATGCTGCACGAGTTGCAAATGCAGGTGACGGTGCTGTAGGTGACGGTGCTGTAGGTGACGGTGCTGTAGGTGACGGTGCTGGAGGTGACGGTGCTGGAGGTGACGGTGCTGGAGGTGACGGTGCTGTAGGTGACGGTGCTGTAGGTGACGGTGCTGCAGGTGACGGTGCTGCAGGTGACGGTGCTGGGGGAACTGACCTGTGTCTTCACGTGGCTTGGGAATAGCTGTGCTCAACAGGGCAAAGGCAAATAAGTTGTTGAAGCGTGTCCATGCCGGGGCTTTGGAATGATAGACCATGTGCTGCTGGAAGCAGTGAAAGTTAGATTAACGCTTTATAATACGCCTTCTGGTCGGAAGCAGTTGTTGTACACAACTTCTGACGTTAATCCTAAACAGTTGGCGCACTAGCAGTTTAGAAATTTTACTCGTGCATTATACGAATACTCTTAACGTTATACATTGTGCTTTAAACAATTACAAAAATAAAGGAAAAGAATTAATTCCTGGAATTTTTTTCCGGAACAATAATACCATGATGGGTTCCAAACTGTGCTTTGATTGTTTCTGGCCAAAGGGAGTAAAAGTTATTCCTTCAACTGAATTATGCGTTACGCATGGTGTCTTATTTCAACTGAAGTGTCTCGCACTCCGGACGTGGTAGAATATATTTTCAGGAGTCATGATGCTGCTCTTGTTTACTGAGCTTCTTGTTGCTGCAGAGTGCTGAGATGACCAGCATGGGGCACTCTGAGCCTGACGCCCTTCACACGAGGGGCCGCCTGCTCCTGCTGGAGAAGAACTGCGAGAAGCTCAAGTCCTCCCTCAAGAAAAAGGAGTCTGTTATTGCTGTGAGTGCAGCGGTGTACTGGAGAACAGTACAATAAAATAAGGCAACAAAAATTAGCCTGGCACGTTTTTGTGTCACGTTTCCGAAACCAGTGGTTCACCAGAGAAAGTGAACTTCAACCACCTAAGGATTTTATTATAAAATATTTTGAACAGCAATGTCTCACATTTTGTGCATGAACTTTATTAGTCTATTCTTGGGCTGCTACCCGTCCTGTGCCGGAGTCACCCAAATCCATTCCATAAAATAGAGCACTACAAAATATAATAATGTTAGCATAGCGCTCTTCGTCATTAAAATCTTAGTGAAACTTTTGTTATTTTTGTTTTAAGGAAAGAACTTGCAAACATTTAAGCTGCAGAGTTATGTACTTGTTTTGCCGAGTGACAGAAGTTTAAAGTTTTGAGGTGCATCATGTTGTTGTGGGAGGAAGTATTGCCTGTTGTTGGCTTCTTGTTGGCTGCTTCACAGAAACCCTCATGGCGCCAGTCAAGTACGGCTATGACTGACAAGTCACAACTAAGTACTACTAAGACTGTGGCAAGTTATAATTGACAAGTATACTACTGACTTCGGTATTACAGATACCTCTTGCAAAAATATTAATGCCTCAGAGTGAGTTCATTGGCCTCGACGTGTGACCTCCAGACGCGTGGCGTGAAGAGATGTAAAGGAGCAAAAGGGCATCAATTTCGTTCACTTTCGAAGTTCCGAGCGTAGACTTGTCAAACAGAAGAGGTAGTCGATATCGTAGCTCTGTCCCACCAGCCGATTGTAAATAGAGTATTTAATTAACTAATATTCTCTGTAACATTCATATTCCGTGAAACTTTTTGCTATGAATTGTGTTATGGCGAATGTTTTTTCATGTATATATTTTTTAAGTTATACATACTTTTATTTCTAAACTGTATTTCTGAACAAATTGTAGGAATATCAATCACTTAGAGATTTCGTAATAAGACGTTTAAAACCAATTTTGTATCATATTTTAAGCATGAACTGTATGAAAAGATTTTTATCTTGCTTCGTCTCTTTTTTCTTTGTTTCTTTCTGGTCGTCTATTTCTTTCTTTTCTGTGTTCGTATCTTTCTCTGTGTTCATACTTTTCTTGACTTTTCTTTTCCTTCATTTTTATGTTCGTATCTTTCTCTGTGTTCATACTTTTCTTGACTTTTCTTTTCCTTCATTTTTATGTTCGTATCTTTCTCTGTGTTCACACTTTTCTTGACTTCTTTTCCTTCTTTTCTATGTTCGTATTTTCTTTCTTTACTGGTTTCATATCTTCCTTCTTTTCTTGATTCTTATCCTACTGTTTTATCCGAATATTAGTTGCCGTTGTTTCGTTGTTTGCTTTTGCTTGCGTAGTCTAGCGGTAGTGATGTGTGCAGGCACTGAAGGAACGGCTGAGTTCAGAGAACGCTCAACACACTGCCATGGAGAACAAGGTTCTCACACTCATCAGGGACATCAAGGCCAAGTGGAAGAAGGAGGAGGAGGCAAGACTCGCTCAAGTCCAGGAGGAGTGTGGGGTAAGGAGCCCAGGCAAATTGCAGTTGCTACAGCACGGATGAGGTCAAGAAAAAAGGTGTAGGAAGCGGTGAACAGGAAGCACATTTATCTTTTTAGTCACAGGTCAGGAAAATTATTTCTATTGATAACATTTATCATTTTAAAAGAAGGAATAATTGACACAAGCTTTCACTGTGTCTATAAAACATGTCTAATATGTCAGTTGTAAAAACACCAAGTGAAATTATCAACCTATGTATGAAATTCCAAAAAAAATTCCTTTTCAAGTCTATTCAGTTCATTGAGCAAATATGTGAGGGGTTAAGATGTGAAGCCAGCCTAACGTATATTAATTCGTGTGGCATGATGAGAGGGAAGAGTATGAGGAAATTCCTGTGCTGCTAGAATTTGTGTGTTGCTACGCTGGAGCGTGTGAGTGCTGTGTGGTGGGGCATCACGACGGTGTGCAGAGTTCAGGGTTGTGAGCAGGCGGAATATATACGAATGTCTATATTAGCAGATGCCTCAACTTATCAGTGATATTTTCCCATTTGTAGTACGATCATAGTATTTCAATGAATTCTTTATTGATGATATGCAAATTCCTTGTGTTAGATGGTGGCCGGGCAGCTATGTGGGAGTCATATTTTTGTTGAGCTATGCTGTACAATATCATAGCAGTTACGGTGTCTCAGTTAGCATGTCTTTCGTCAGAGGGTAACTGGTTGTGGTGAAGCTTGTTCAAACAGAATTTTGTTGCCAGTTGTACAAGGAGGCTCTGAGCAAAGAGCACGCTGAGGCGATGGAGAAGACTGTACAGCTGCACGAGCTGCAGCAGCAGCATAGTACTCTACAACAGCAGCTGCAGCACTGCAAGCGCCAGGCCGTGGCTAAGGTAACTGCTGTGCGTAGGATTACTGCATCGCTGTAGGTAAAGGAAGCCGCTTTTAGCGCCACTACTTTTCGCTACTGTAATACTCATGTACAGTTACTGTAGCTGTGTATTTAGTTTCCTTGCACATAAATCAACATACAGTGACTGCTGCGTGAGAGCCCGCTAAGTGTTACGGTACACTGTTCTCTGTGCGTTACACAGCCATTGCTTCTACGGCACTGAAGGTATCAGCCGTGTGCTGTGTTGACGCTCTCTGTGCTCCTCGTCTCTCTGTGTTCACGCGTGTATGGGCAATCGCCTGCAAAAGTGAATTTGATGCTAACAATTGTACTCCTTGCTTTAAAATTTTCTCCAGTTAGAGTTCTGGTTGATCAATGTAGCCGCTAACAAGAACTATAAGAAGATCATTACCCTCTTTATATAATCATGTGTACTTGAATGAGGGTGTGTAAACTGAATCTTGGCAAAAGTATGACATGGCATTTTGAGTAAAGTTGTATTTGATGAACACTATTCTAAATCAGTATAACGAATTAGTCGATTTCTATGCTATGCTTAATCTTCTATGGTTGTATTACCTTTACAGCTTATATTATATTCAATTTGATTCATTCTTTATAAACATTGTGTTTGAATAATGTTAATAGACGGCATTGCTGATTTTGTATGCCTAATAAATATATTATGAACGAAGTGTACCATGAACCCGATGCTAGAATTGCGTGATTGGGACTACTTTCTTGCTAACTTTTATTTCTCTACAAAGATCTTCAACCCCTTAGACTGACATGTAACAATTTAATGCTTTGATAACACTTACATGGCCTACCTTTCGTCATTTTAAAAACTGAATTATAATATTTTCTCAGGATAAAGAAATTGTGAAGCTCCAGCAGCAAATCAGCGACTTGCAGAATGACCTGAGTGCCGCTCGTGTCGAGTCAAAGCAGAGTGAGAGCGTGTTGCATGCGTCCTCAACGGCTGCTGAGCTGGCACTGCTTCATTCACAGCTCACGTCCGTCTCTGAAGAGCGTGACTCGATGCGGGACAAAGTAAAGCTACTTGAGATAGAGTGTGACAAAATTGCAACTCTAGAAAATGAGTTGAAGAGCATGAGGGAGCTACTTGAAGACACGGAAACGAAGTCTTTTGAAGACATGCAGAGGTTTACTCAGGCTCATGACAAGGTAAATCATTTGGCTTTTTTTCTAGCTACTGTTGTACAATATTTGGTTGAAATGCAATAGGTGCTGTATAACCCAAAATGTCTGAATTTTAAAATGCCGTCATCGTGGGAAGTATTACAAACTTGGCTCAGTAAAGTGTAAACTGTTGGTGAAAAATTCAGCAATCATTACATGTTTTATTCAATCTCTAACTTACATTAATAGTCGTCAGCTGGAGTTATTTGGTTTTCCAGCAAACTTTCATACTTTTGTGTAAAATTTAAAAAATATTCGGGTTTCGATTGTTACAAGAACATTTTCTGGTAATCTTTTTATGCGCACTGCTACGAAAAGAGAGACTAGCCCACAAGCTTTATTCTCAGGATGAATGTCTTAAATCAAGGAACTTGCATCGGCCCTTTTACGTTCAGGTTTCTGTCAGGTAATCTTTTTAACCCTCCTTATTGATTTCAGAATTGAAATTCAAATAACCTAATACTGGTTTGCTGTGTTTGACTGAGAGACAGTGCTACGTGTGTATAAAGTTTATGTATTTTTACTAGTTCAAATCTATTTTACTGTTTTTCTTATGGTGTTGGAAATACTCTTCATGTAGTTGTTTTTAATGATTATATAAAGTCCGCTGATAAAGTATTGTGATAGCACCATGACTTTTATCGTGGTTGTTATGTTCGTTTTCAGGATTAATTTCAATATTTTTTGATTTTCATAAATTTCTTTTAGAAAGCACGAAGTATTTTACTATCTATCTATTTTACTGTGACATACAGTTGCTTTACCACTATATCTTCCAAGTCTTGCATGTTAGTGCCCGTGTGTTTGTAGGCCGTTAATGATTTGGCTTAAGCCTTTGGAATACTACAACCCTGGAATACTAGTGAGGTTTAACCCGTACTGTCTTCATTATTTGAATACGAATATTATTGTGTTTTTGTTGCCTCTTTATCACGGATCTAACATGTTTTGGGCCACCTTCCCGACATACGGTGCTCCTGTGCATGATAATTCAATCATATAAAATTTTTTATTTATGCCATTATGTATTGAGTAATGTAATTCAAGTTCTTGGAACAAGTTGATTTAGTTGTTTGCTCAGGCGCTGTCCACAAAGGAGGCTTTGGTGAGGGAGCTGCAGAGCAACCTGGTGGCAGAGCGGCGGGAGAAGACCGGCCTTGCAAGCCAACTGCAGTCCCTGGACCTTCTACTGCAGGAGGCTCGCTCCTGCCAAGCTAAGGTAGCCTCCGAGCTGCAGGAGGTGCAAGAGGCAAAGCACGAAGAGTTGCAGGAAGTGAGGAAGCAGCTTGATGAAGCCCAGCATTGCATCAAAGAGAAGGAGCGGCAAGCAGAGCTGATGCACAAAACGCTGGGTGAGGCTTGGTTTCTGTGCTACTTGTCACGTCAAGTCGTCACAACGCCATCAGTTTGGGTGGAATTATCTTGTGTTGACTTGGTGTGTGTATGTAGAACTGGCGAATGTGTATACAAACCTGGTGTATGTATGTGTGTGTACGTGTGGCGACTTGGTATGTGTAGAAACCTAGTGTGTGTGGGGGATGTTTGATCACCAGGGCCTGCCTTATCCTAAAATAACACCGGATAGTTTTGTTACCGGACTTACTGACCAATTAATGTCAAGTTGGTCAAGAGTTCCCAGCCAGCAAATCCAGCAACAAACGATAAGTTTTACAGCACAGTTCTTTTCAGGTTTTATGTGTTTAAATAATACTTTTAATTAAAAGGGGTTTGTATATTTATTTTTATTGCACTTTGAATCACAGTATTTTAAAATGTTTATGTATTCATTTATTTATTGCACCACAAATTGCGAGGAATGGTTGATACCGGGTTTTTATATCTCCTTATTGCACCAGAGTTAAATATTGCACTAATGGCTCAGCGAGGTGAACAAAAATCGGCAGCAAGGATCTTTTCACTAAGCAACCACTCGACAGCAGAGTGAATGTGTTGCCACTCTGACTGCAGGCGCTCGACTACCCCTACTCCACCTGCTGACGTTCTCTCAATACATAGGGAACCGCGCAAGCGACAGATTTTAGTGCGCATACCCAAGGTACCAAGAGGAGCACCCCTAACTTACACGTGCTACTGAAAATCTAGTGAACGACTAGATCGTTCAGTTTCAATCGCCTACCAGCTTATGATAGTGACGATATCGAAGACCCAGCTACTCTTAAAAAACTCGACAACCCCACTAGAAAAGTAAGCCAAGAGTCTCCCATCATCAAGCATGCAACATGCCTGAACGAAACACAGGTTTCACCGTTACCTGGTCGAACACACGGGCACTTCAGCCCCGAAAGACATAAAAACTCCCAAATTGGGAAAAAGATTTCGGTAATAGACCATCTATCTCGACCCCAGGGAAGAAACAAACACTGGTGCTGTTAAACTTTCATACAATGGGATCTACAATTATACAGAACAAAATTCAATGATATAAAAATACTCCTACACGAATATACACCTCTGTGCATGTGGATACAGGTGACGTAATGTGGCTACCAGAGATAACACCATACTGATAACTCGGATACTCCCTTCCATCTCCTCAAAGATGCTTGACCCTAAAAATTAGATGACAGCCTTTTGATATCGTGCATTACTGTTGAGATCGCTTTTATTGTGGTTGCGGTGGTTAAACCAGGAATATAATTATCATAGTAGTAATGTATTATCATAATTCTCCTCTGCTTGCTGCGAGCAGAAGAATCCCAGAAGCGCTCTGCCGAGCTAGAGCTGGCAGTGCACAAACAGGAGCAGAGCAGTGCTGAGCGTCAGAGTAGCTCTGAGCTGCAGAGTTTGGCAGAGCAGCTGAGCAGAGCGAGGGAGGCTTCAGCCAGGGCAGAGGAGAACGCTAGGAATCTGTCTGAGCAGCTTGAGAAGGTTTGTATCTCAGGTGTAGGAGGTGTTGAGGATACTTGAACGTGTGCCTTGAGGGGGATTGTGTGCCCAATGTCCATGTCTCAAGTCCAAGCACTTAGCTGTGGCATCTCTGTATCATTGAAATTCTTTGTTCAGTTTACTTTGTGAACTTCACCGTTTCTCTCTTCAGGCTTAGGATGTACTGAAATGAAATATCAAGTAGTATTTGCTGCATGATAATGTACTGTAAAATTCTACGTGAGCGAGAGAACTTAGGAACATCTTCTATACGCAATACACTCCTTTCCTTTCTCAACACTGCTACTCACCTGTATTGGGGGAGATGGTAATTCCAGCCACCCGTATTGAGGTGAATTACCAGGGCTTATTATTATCATATTGACTTGACTCTCCTGCCGTCTACAGGAGCAAACCGAAGCCTCCCGCTTACGTCTGGATGTGAAGCTGACACAGCGTGAGCTGAAGTCTGCTCAGGAAAAGATAGAATTCCTGAGGGAGTGTGCCAGGGAAAACAGGGAGACCATCAAGCAGGGGCAGGTGAGGCCATCAAGCAGAGGTAGGCCAAGCAAGGTCTAGTGATGCAGAGTTACGGTGTTTGAGTTGTCCATAGTACGTCTCTGACAATGAAGTCACCATGAAGGAGCAAATTCTCCAGAGTTTCCTAGTCATTATCTCTGCAATAAGGGATGTTGGACCAGAGTTTGAGGGGGCGTGTGTGCGCTGCTAACCGTGCCTTCTGGTGCTGCTCTCTGTGACAGGCTGCAGTCAAGGAGCGGGATGATGAGGTACAGAAGCTCCAGCAACGCATCGTTGAGCTGGAAGACCAACTGGCTGCTGGTCAGGAGAGAGTCCAAGCACAGGAGGTGCAACACAAGGTGCAGTAACTCGCATGGTGCTGATGGTTCAATATCTCACGTCTTTTGGCTTTGATAAACACTTTTTTACTGATATTCCGCTGAAAGACTTCACACTACATTTTTTTTAGCCTCTACCATTGCGTTCTTTAACATTTGATCTGTAGTAAACTGTTTTCATTCCCTATACTCCAATTGCCCTTCGTGGCGGACACCACAGCGGCCAGCGTCTTAAAGATGACATTATTGTGATGTTGTCTACTACAGGAGGAAGTGTCGCAGCTACAGGGGCGCATCACTGCCCTGCAAGAGACTGTGTCCAGCGGCAGTAAGGTGTCTGCTCAGCTCAGCGCTGCCAGGGCTGAGATAGATCAGCTCAGGGTGAGTGCTGAGTAGTGATTCAACACTGTAGGTCAGCTCAAGGTGAGTGCTGAGTAATGACTCAATATTGACAAGCAGCTGCAAAGTCAACGCTCAACTATTTGTTGGTGTGGATGCTGTTGTTTAGGACACTTGACTTGGAATCGAATTCAGAAACGTTCACGACTAGGAAAAGCAGGAGAAAGTGTGCTGCATTAATGATAAAGGTGACTAAATATCATCAATTGTTCAGACAAGAAATGATGGAGCAAGCGCGGGAAAGCAATTGGTATTACTTCCCTTATTCAAATAGATTGCAATGTACTAGGATCACACACACACGCGTGATTGGTCTGCTACGTTTAAATGGGCGATCGCTCATTGGTGCAGAGCTGCAGGTTTGTGGCACTCGCTGTCATGTGCTGTAACATCTGTCCAGTGAGCTCTGGGCATTAGTCTTACTTGATAGCTTGTGGAGTATCCTCGTTAGCTAAATCAGTTGAATGTAGGCAGAGCATATTTTATCTGCTATAGCGCGTATAGAAGAGAGCTTCCGAGCTCAGCGTGTTATGACACTTGTGTTGGTATTCCTGTGTCTGAAACGCCGTTTATCACCATCCAACTTTAGAAAAATTGTCTTGTTAAGTCTTGTCTCTATTTATGGTGAATTCTCAGTTTTCTGTATGTATTCGATGCAAACCATGTCTGGAAAAAGAAATCAAGGTAAGTATTTTATTCAGTGACGGCATAAAGTATATCCCTGAAGTTACATATAACCCTACGCGTAGACCTAATTTTCTTATGTATGATATTATCATCTCCAATTATTATTTTTCTCTTATTGGTCCTGAATACGTATGATTTATAAATCAGCTTGCGTTGTTATCAGCTTCCTCTATGAATATTTGGTTAATTTTGTAGTTTAGAATATAGGGCAGTTTATCAGATTTTCATCACCTTCTTTCAAGAACTATTACCTTGTTTATGTTTCATCATACTTCCATGAAAAAGTACAATATTCATGAATAATCGCATCTAATATTGAAGACCAAATGATTTGTGGCGCTTATTGTTGTGATAGGAATGTTTTAGCAGAGGAGGGTTAAGAAGTTCTCATATGAGTTACAGTTGAGTAAGCGGGGTACAGAGAGCCGCCTGGAGGCGACGCAGCAGGAGGTGAAGCAAGCAGAGGACAAGGTCACGCAGCTCCAACTCCAGCTTGCCGACCGTGATCAGCAAATTGTGAAACTCAACGAGGTAACCACATGCATTAACCATTATGTATTATATAATCAACTAGTATTTACTCTGTGTGATTTTCAGGAGATGAAATTATCTCTCTTGAAATTATTCAAGAACAAGTTTCTTAATCAAATGCGTGTAAAAGTTTAATTAAAGCTTTAAGAACATACGAAACTCGAATGTTTTAGTTGTATGCGTATTATGTTCATTTAGTTAGAGCCTAAAGAACTCATGATGAATGTTGTTAACACTGCGGTCGCTGCTGAAGAACCATAGAGATATTCAATTTAGTCTCTGTTTCTATACGTTTCATTCAAAATTTGGGTGAAATTATAATCATACATGAGTAATAATTTACATAACATTTGATTCAATCAAAAAATAACTTTGTCATTATCGGGCTAAAGTTGTATATGAATATTATATGTATAATTAAAGCTTTAAGAACATAAGAGACAAACATATATCTATTATATGAATTGAATTAAAGCTTAAATAGAATGTGATATTCGATTGCAGTTGAAGTTGTATAGTTGTTACACAAGGACCTAAGGCCTGGAATACATGACTTGACTCATTTTTTGTGCAGGGCACGACGCTGTTGAAGGACCTATGCTCGGAGCAAGACGCTCAGCTGACGCAGCTGGAGACATTTGAGGAGAGATTGGAGTTGCAGCGCCAGGAAAGGTGCGGTGCATTTGTATATTGTACTGTACTTGTGCTGCACTGTAGTACTCGCTACACAAGCACGTTAGATCCATATAAGGGGGAACGTTGATCTAATTGTAGTGTGGGCTGTGGTGCTGAATCATGCATGATCTATGCTGCTAAGGGCTTTCATGTCCTACGTGCTCTCAAGGTTGCAAAATTTAATAAAAGCGAAGGTCCGTCAGGATGTAGGCTACACAACTGCTGGAGGGCGTATAGCTGTGACAGCTACCAGCACTCCACTCATTGTTTCAACCACTCATTAACGTAGTTTTTGCTTTCCAGTTGAATGACATTTCAAATACGGATGGGTTTATGAAATAAATTCAATTTATTTTAAGTTTTACAAAGGTGATAAAGTTTATTGTAAAAAACAGTTTCATAACTGCGAAATTAAAACTTAATTTAGACTGTCACAAAGACTTGGCGTGGGCAGTCAATACATTAGATGAAGAATAGTTCAGGCGAGCACACAGACCAGACATGCACTTGCTATTACTAGCTGAAGAGTAGCTGTGAAACAGGGCTAGGTTAGGACGAGGCTCATCAGCACTCACCGGCCACATCATATGCTCTTACCTGACGATTGTGCGTCACTACCTACTTCTAAAGGCGATCAACAGTTGCGCTGCTGGTTGTATTGAAGTAAACTCATAAACGAAGCTTTTCTTTTACAATGTGAACACTTTATGACTCGGTGTATTTCTCTAAGATAGCTAAGTTGTTTAAGCACTAGAAATCATTTTCTCGAATTTTCGTGTGGTTTGGGTAAGTGCCGACACAGCAAGCAGCGTCTGGTTTAGCAAGTGATGTAGTGTAGAGGTGCTGGAGGTACTCAGGTGCTGGAGGTACTCAGGTGTGTGGGGGGTGAGGGAGGTGCTAGAGAACAGCGATGTTACGTATTATTATTATTTCGAAATAATATTGCGCTGGACCTCTATTATAAGAGTGAGTGCTGGAGACTGAACTGATTGGAGGATGCTTGTGGGCTACTGAGAGTTAGATGTAGCTGTGGGTAGAGGAAGCAGTAACCTTACAACGTGGCAGCTGGCAACCATCAAGAGCTGGCTGACTGCAGCAAAAGATTTGCATCAAAAATACCGTCGATAGTGCAGATTGTTGGAAGATTTGTTCAAGGCGATTCGCAAAACAACCGACCAATTTCTTTTCCTAATAAGAGTGAATAATATTCGTGCTCCTCAAATGTATTGTCATGTCTATACTTGTATATTATACTTACTCTTTATCAACGCACAGGATGAAAAAGTTTTGTGATAGTAACTCTACTTTACAATGGTTATACATATTGGCCATACCGGGGCAACAAACGTTATGTACCATGCACGTTTTCCACACCGGAGCAACAAACGTTTTGTACTCTCAGCTTGTAAGTATAAACGTTCTGTACCCCACAGGTCGAAGTTTGAGGAACAGATAACTCGACTACAGTCAGACCTGAAGGCGGCGCGGGCACAGGCCAATGAGGAGAAGTCACTGAAGGTTTTCCAGGAACGGAAGGTCAAGGGTCTTCAAGATCAGCTGCAGGAGCAGGAGCGGCAGCACGACCAGATCCTGGCAGCCCTTCATCAGGAGGCCGACCAAACTCAAACTCAGAACACTAAGCTCGCAACCAGGGTATGTTTCCCTCGCTGTAGTTGTCTTATTCTCATCGGAGGCTCATATTTCTTGACATCTTTTTCTCATGTTAAAAGTCGAACTTGCTCGTGTGCTCTTCCACTTTATCCGTGTGTGCCCTTCCACCTCATTCATGTGTATAATGTTTGACTAACTTCTCAGATAAGCGAGCTGGAGAAGCAGGTTTACGAGGCAGAGTGCTCACTGCAAGCCATGGAGGAGAGCGCAGAGGGCATGAAGACCCAGCTGGAGCTCCTGAAGGAGGAGACGCAGGGGCACATCAAGCACATCCATGCCCTCAAGGAGAGCAACTTCCAGCTAACGCAGGGCCTTGAGGAGGCTGTCGACAAGGGCCACCTCTACAAACGCAAGGTTGAAGAACTTGGAGGTGGGTCTTGATGATGTGTGTATCCTAGACACTGATAGATAAAATCTTGAAGCTGTAAACAAGACCATGGCGAGTCAAAATCTAGGGGTGGCAGATCACAGACAATGGTAGATGAAACGTTGAAGAGGTAGGTTAGACAGTGGTAGATGAAAATGTAGAGATGGTAGATTGCAGAGAAAAGGAAATGAAAATGTAGAGACTGTCCATCACAGTCAGTTGTAAATAAAAAAGCGTAATGTGGATACGAGAAGAGTTGATGGTGTTCATAGCACAATGAAACGCTTACTTTATTGCATGAGGTGTTGCAACATGACACAAGCGGTGTTGTGGCAGCTACGTTTCCTTCCACGAGCACAAATGGTCAAAAGATTCATGAAACACTAGCTCACGATACTTACGTTGTTTGAGATGAAGGTATTCCTGAATTTTCTTTTTATGTTTCAAGGAATGAAATCTTAATTTTATGTTAACTGTCATAGGTCCATGAGTAAGGTCGTGCGTGTTTCGTAGTGTTCCAAAAGGAGACGGCATGGGACGTAGGTAGTAACCCAAGAATAAACCAAGCGACTCGTTCCTATTGTCATATTCTAGTGTAAGACAAGCAAGAGGGTAGAGTGTGACGTTGTGAGTTGGTTTTGTTGTCTGTGCATTGGTGATGTATGTTGCTTGTGTGCCGAATGCCTGCATGTATGGGGGTTCCATCCTTCTCAGCTTGGAGCTTGGGGCAGCTGTGTGGTGTACTGTAGTATAGCAATTGGAAATTAAATTTTACTTTTTTACGTATATGAAACTGAATAAATGAGTGGGATTTCTAAAGTAACAACTGTTTTACAATTTCACAATTATTTTGCCATAGCTAACAGTGCACGTACTATCCATGTATACAATTGGAGACAATTGCTAATGATAAATTTTTTACTCGATTGTAAATTCCAGCACTAGCACGTCACAGCATTCGTTCAGTGTACAGGAAAGTAAACTGTCAAGGGTTTATGACGGGTAGGAATGTTGATCTGCTTATAAATATTTTTTCCCAAATTTGACGCTCCTGTATAACTTATATGAAGAATTTATTTATCCCCTTCAACTAGTGTACACGCTCTTTTTTATTGATTATTATTATTCAAGCCAAAAAAAAAACATGCAGCGTAACAGTACATGATCAGCCGGTCCTTTCTTGGGTGGTACGCAGGTATTGGGGTTATGCAAATAGAACGCACGTCAGGAGCGCGGTTCCCTGTATTGCACATCAGTGAGCCTGGTATCCTAGGTACCCAGAACACTACCATCGATCCTTGGAATTTAGTCAACCAAGCCAGTGCAGCTGACGCCAGTGCATCTTCCAGCCATGCATGTGTGTGAACTTGGAGAGATTTGTGGTCAGCAGTAAGTGGTGAGCGCTGAGGTTAAGGTCTTCGTGAGGCAACACTTGTGTCCAGTGTGTAGTCAGCATTCCACATTTGCTGCGCTTCCGAGTCATGAGACCCATTCTTTGAGGCAGCTCTCAAGAACTTGGCATTTTACGACCATTAAAAGGAACGTCAAAATACATGACTATTGTCGATGTTTATTAGGTTATGATAGTAATTTTAAAAGGATATCTTGGTTGTTCCATGTAGGTTTGCACCACTTCTAGTGGAGCGTTGTGGAGCAAATGGGTGGTCTCATCTCTATATTTTGAGAGGTAGCCCGGAACCGAAGCGTACCAGGAATAAGCTGTGCAAGCTCCTTCTAATTAATAATGATGGCAATATTAATGATAGTAATGATGCTGTGAGCAGGGAAACTGGAGGA
Organism: Trinorchestia longiramus; assembly: GCA_006783055.1. Lineage (NCBI taxonomy): Eukaryota > Metazoa > Arthropoda > Malacostraca > Amphipoda > Talitridae > Trinorchestia > Trinorchestia longiramus. The sequence goes on along the minus strand of VCRD01002329.1, from coordinate 63,656 downwards.
GGAGCGTCAGGTTACTCGGGACAAGGACATGCGCAACAAGATGACCACAGAACAACATACTAAGCTCATCGACTTCCTGCACGCCAAGCTTGACGACAAGACCAAGAAGAAGAAGGTCAGATGCTGCCCTTCTTACCTGCCTTGTCTCAGTTAGAAGTGAAATGTAGCCATCATTTTATTTATTAACGTTTGCGCGTGAGGACTATAGCCGTCCTGTCCTGGGACGGTGCGCGCTATCGCTGTCCTAAGTGTGTGTGAAGGTGTCAAAGAAGTGTGGCTGTCATGTAACTTAGCATGAATTTTTTCTCGTAGACCTGTTCACGTCATTGACTTCTCTAACTAGACACGGTTAATGGAGATAGTTTCGTGCTGTTGTTTGATATAAGTGCATTTTGTTTGGCGCAATGCACGCTATATATGTAGTATAGTATTGTATTTTGTTGTACGATTACAATATGTTGTAATTGTATTCTGGACAGCATTTCAACGCAGTTTATAGAATGCTTCAATATGATGCATATTTATCTTTTCTATTAGTCAAGACGGAGCATACAAGTATAAATATTTCATACCTAAAATTACGTCTCGTGAGAGGCACAAATAGCTCAGAAACTACCTTCGATTAAAGAAATTGTTAAATTTTGCGCGTACGTTGCCATTTCAGAAAGCTATATTTGTTTTGGCAATTTTTGTGTATTTCTTTATTATTTAGACTGTACTGCTGGTAAATATAAAAGGAATATGTCTCTATTTTGAATGGAATTATGCCGAAATGGGCCATCTTTGCTGTGTACAGACGCTGTCATCGAAGCTGTTTGGTGGAGGCCGTGGCAAGGAGAATCAGGACCTAACTCCCTACAAGACACGGTCCCAGCTGCTTGCAGGGCGTGATGACCCCATCAAGTGTACCATGGAGTCCCCTCATCCAGCTCCCGTCTCCGTGGAGCAATGCCGGCTCCTCAAGACCCCGTCTTCTACTCTTCCTCCTCCCCCAAAAACTCCTACTTCTGCAGCTCTACACCGCCAGCAGTCCTCTTCTCTTAAAGTCCCTTCACATCTGAGAAAACCTGTCTCGTCTTCTCATTTCAAGACTTCTAAAGACCAGCTATTCAAGACACCTTCTAAAGACCAGCAGTTCAAGACCCCTTCGTCTAAAGATCCATCGAAGACCCCTTCCTCTAAAGACCTATTCAAGACCCCTTCTAAAGCGTATCCTAGCTCGCATGCAACTCACATCCAGACTCCAGCCTCGGGAACACAAAGAGATCACAGTCAGCAAAGAATCCGCCACAATATTCCTCACAGGTGATCACACTCGAATGTTTTCTTTTATATAAAAAGTTGTAAAACATTCATTCACAGTGGGGCTGATCTCTACATCGGCGTACCTAAGGAATCACTATTTTACAGACATAATTTGCTGCAATTGACTTACTGGAATTGTGTGTGAGGGGGGAAGGATAATACAGGGTGCGGCAACGTAACTTTCTTTTTCAAAGGAAGTTCCTTTAAAAAAAAAGGAAGTTATATTATCGCACCCTGTACAACAACGAGGTGAGGGTCAACCTGTCCCCTACGTTCCTCTCTCTCTCTCTCTCTTTACCTCTCCTCTGTGTTCTCCTAGCTTTGCAAAGAAGTATAGCCGTTTCGTTCATTTGGATTATTCAAGGACTCGAATTTCCCTTCGACATACATAATTGATCTTCTCATCTATACCTTCATTACATTTTGTAACTCGTTCTGTTTCAAATGACGCTACAAATGTACTCATGTAGGGTAGTGAAATGTTTCTTTTTTAATGCCATACTTGTATTCAAATTTGAGCGTATTTAGTTGTTTTCGTTATTAAATGTATTGTTGAGAGCGACTCATTGAATCGCAAGCTTAAAAATTTGTAACCAGTCAACAACTTTACGTATACAATGAAATTTTTCTAATAAAATTCATGTCTTGGCTGCTTCTCTAACAGTTCACCTTTACAAAATTCAAAACTGCAGTTCATACATCACGTGCCTGACACTCAGCAGCTGTTGCTGCTGCTGTATCTCACTCAGTTGTCCTTAGGTTTATCAGAACGTTTTGGGTTTTGCTACGCAAAATCTTATGTCTATTAAAGAAAGGAACTGACCTATGTTCTTCAGGGTCCTGCGATGCAGTGGTTAGCTTATCGGACATGTGCCAAATTTATGTCCACTTTTACTTTAGGGATTAATTTAATATATATAGTGGTTGTGATGTGTATGTAGCGGTTTTCTTGCTTACATTACTGTTGTAATGAGTATATAGCAACTTTAATGTTCATGCAGCGCTTTTAGTGTGTTATGCCATTTTTTCTCAGCTATGTAAGAAAAAATCTTAATTTTGATCGTGTCCTGTGGACGGTGTGCCCTTGCCTCTAATGCAGTCTTGCTTGCAGGTTCGAGCGCAGCATGGTGGTGCAGGGGGGCAGGTGCTCGGGATGTCTCTCCAGTGTCCCACGCGGCAGGTTCGCTTACCGTTGCTCCCACTGTTCCCTCCTGGCCCACAAACACTGCTGTCCTGGAGTACCTCCCACCTGTGGACTCCCTCAGGAGCTGGCCATGCACTTCGCAGCTGAGCAAGAGGGATCTGGGTCCTCCACAGCAGCCTCGGTAGTTCACGAGGGCTGGGTCAAGATACCCAAGTGAGTTGGTGATGGTGCGTCGTGTGTGTGGGCAGCTTGGAAACCACAAGGGTCTGCCCCCAAGTGTGACATGACATTTTGCTGCCTGTGGAGAGAACACTGAACTGAGAACTCTATTGCTTACCCTCATTCTTTGTTGATGCGTCACCTTAAAATCACACAAGGAATAACTCTTAATACTGTGCATCACTTACGAGATCGTTTGTCTTGTTGCAGTTGGGGTTAAACCAGGAAGATAATAATGATAATAATAATAATAATATTGATTTATTTCTGTGGTGTATGCGTGATGTGGTAGCCAGCAGAGCGCCTATTGCGAACTGTGAATTGTGCGGTGTTTCAGGAAGTCGAAACTAAAGATGTGGCCAACTCGAAATGAAATTGAACTATGCGTATTATGGCATTTAATTCGGGACAAGATAGTGTCCCGAAAAGTTGCGGGTTCGGAAATACCTCTTTTCGTGGAAGGATAAAGTTAGGGTCCCTCTAATATGTTGTATTCAACTTATGAGCTGAGAAGCTTTTGCTCTGATGTCATATGTATCAGCAGCGTCAGGTTAGATTAAGTTAAGTCGTACTGTTCTTAAGTAATCGAAAGATCAGGTTTAAAAAAGAAGCAACTGTGAAGCCTCCCATTCCGACTATTCTTTTGATATGAGCAAAAGCTAATTCTGTTTTGTCATCTGTACCTGTGCGCGTACTTGAAATTTCCTTCACTAAATTTGAAAGATTTGAGATGGGTTGTGGCATAAAGTCCTGAATCCTGTGTTGTGCAGGGCCAGCAAGGCGTGTTGGGAGTTCTGCTTCGCTCGTCTCCTCAGCAGTGGTGACCTCCTAGTGTTCGATCATGAGCCCAGCGATGCCGGCGACTGCAGCCTCACGACACCGTCTTCTGCTCTGCCTGCAGCTCACGCACCTGAACTCCAGCCCACCTCCACCATCTGCCTGTGTCCTGTCAGCTGCAGGACCGAGGTCATATCGGCCGTACCTCGATCTGAGATCCCAGCCACGTCCACCATTGACTTGCCTTATGTGCTAAAGGTGACATCTTTGTGTGTGATCAACATGCACTGTATCATGTGTGTGATTGTTGAGGTTTCATGTTTTGATTGTTAAGGTTTCATATGTGTGATTATTAAGGCACAAAGAAACAAGAAAAGCGAGCAAATTTTTGTAGTTTCACTTAAAGTTGCATCAGTAAAATATTTTCTCTGCCTAGAAACGCTAAAACCAGTTTCGTAAATATTATCAGCAAGAATACTGTACTCTGACTCAGTATTTCTATGTACAAATTGAAAATCTATTGAACCTTTTTCCAAGTAGACGTACCTTTTAATTTAATGTGCACTTGCTTCCCCCTAAAGTGTTTCTGTTCTGTATTAATTGGTAACACTAACAGCACATGTCTTTGTTATCGTACATATAGTAACAATCCCTACATGTCTGTGTATGCTCCGTGTGATCACCTCCACTGCGTGCACTCCAGTCTCTGTTATGTTGTTATGTGCAGGTGTGATGAGCTTCTCCACTGCGCTTACACTTACCTCTGTCATGTGCAGGTGGACGTGGTGCGCGGCTACCAGCAGTCTGTTCAGAGGCTTTACATCATGACCACCAACTTCGAGCAGAAGCAACGCTGGGTAGCAGCATTAGAGCTTACCGTCAAGAGAGTGAGTTGTTCCTCTTGTTTTCTTTATTTAACTCTTAGGATACTGACGGTAGCTCTGAGTACTACTACCAACTGACGTATTCACAACAAGCAAAACACGACAGTAGCAAGAAGTACAAAAAGTTGCGTTCACAGCAAGCAAAGTTCACTTAGTGTGCTGTGATTACGACAGTAGTGAAAGCTACCATTAGTAGTCACAGGGTTCATGCAATTAGGACACCACTAACTCCAGGTTAGACCAAGGCTTTTGAACAGGGGTGAAAATTCTGTACGTATATTGTGGGGTACTGCTTCACGATATAATATCTCCGTACCGAATCAATATACGTGTATATATATTTTGCACATGCCAGGAAAAATTACTATGCTATGATATGATGTAAGAAATAGTCTTATATTCAGTTTGACGTACCAGAGACACAGTTGAGATTCTCTGTGACTGATGCAAAAACTCTTCATGAGACGGCGTAGTGTTCAGGTCTGAGCATATTAGGTTAGGCCGTTGTTGCTGAGGTAGTTGTTCAAATTGTTCCTTCCGCCGTGTTTTGAATGACATCCAGTTTCTGTTGCAAAGTACAGGAGGCTGTTGACCATAGTGCAGTGTGTCTGGAGAAGATCATACCTCGTTCACGTACGATTTAAAACTAGGGTAAACATTAGAATTGTTCCCCTTCTTGAGTATTTACGGAATTTCATTAATTCAATCTAACCTCCGTGTGTTCAAAATTAATAACTATTGATTTCCTCTCTCCATTAGCTGACATATTTCATCAAACTCTTGCATCTTTGAGTTAGTAATTATTGCTTCTGTGTTGATCCTAGAGTTGTGGGTGCAGTTTCTCGAGTCACTCCACACTGGAAGCTGCAACTTTAACGCTTGGTCTACCGACAGTCACTCTCTACCTCTAGTTGTGTTCACAGCAAGCCAAATTAACTTTTCTTGCTGTGGGCAGAACAATAACTAAAGTTACCGTCAGTGAACAGAGTGTTGACACGGTCACTGCCAAGCCGATTTACGGGAAGCTTTTTCCTGACGCCCATTATTGTTTAAATAACAAAAGCGGATGGTTTGAACGAGTAAATAATATGGGAAATTTGTAAAATTTGTGAACATTTTGAAATTGTTGTTTTTAGTTTATTTTATTTTGTCATTGTAGGCCGTCACATCTGGTTGACGAGGAAATATTAGTGTTGCACATAGAAGTGTGATGTGGCAGTAAAAATACTCATTACTGTGTTCTTTGAAGTGTTCAGACGTTGTGAGCATCACGGACGACGGAACAGGCCGAGTGCAGGTACAGCATCTGCTACAGCTGCATGCAGCGGCATCTGCTGGACATGAACCTTCTCCCAACTCCGTTATCTTTATTGACCCGTCGGTGAGTCTTGACCTAGTCTTTGTTTCCGGAGGTGCTTGAGGACTGACTGCTGCGGTTGCCCACTCAGTGTAGCAACACACCAAAGCAGTTGTGCTGTGGTTATTTGTGATTGTTAACTCTGATCCATGGCGACAAATATGTTGAAACATGTACCGAATTCTTGATTACTGAGAGGCTAGTTCAAAACTCATCTTTGCGAGCGAATTTTCCATGATCATGTTACTGGACTTGCTGACCAATTAATGTCAAGTTGGTCAAGGGTTCCCAGTCAGCAAATCCAGCAACAAACGATAAGTTTAAAAGCACAGTTCTTTTCAGGTTTTTATGTTAAATAATACTTTTAATTAAAAGGGGTTTGTATATTCATTTATTTATTGCACCACAAATTGCGAGGAATGGTTGATACGGGGTTTTTATATCTCCTTATTGCACCAGAGTTAAATATTGCAATAATGGCTCGGCGAGGTGTACAAAAATCGGCAGCAAGGATCTTTGCACTAAGCAACCACTCGACAGCAGAGTGAATGTGTTGCCACTCTGACGGCAGACGCTCGACTACCCCTACTCCACCTGCTGACGTTCCCTCAATACATAGGGAACCACGCAAGTGACAGATTTTAGGGCGCATACCCATGGTACCAAGAGGAGCACCCCTAACGTACACGTGCTACTGAAAACCTAGTGAACGACTAGGTCGTTCACAATCGCAAGGTAGCATAGACGAGAAGGTTGGATACTCCAGCAAAAATTATAAGAATAGAATGAGGCTATAGGAACGAACCTTCGGGCCCATTCTTGGGTCGGATAATTACTTCGATAATTATTCGGTTGTTTACCCAAGTCCCATGCCGTATTTCTAGCCGCGTCAACCATGTCGGCAGTGGGATTCGAACCCGTGTCTTTACGCTCGGAAGCAGATTCGCTCACCAGTCGACCAAGCTGGTGATACCAGTCGACCAAGCTGGTGATACCAGTCGACCAAGCTGGTGATTATAAGTGGGAGATGATCTTAGTACAGTTTAGTTATAAGTTTTAGGTTGAATTTATTTATGATGCTGTGGTCGAAACTCTCAAGTACTTTATTTCCAAGGAGTGCATTCCTGTGTTCTCTTTCAGATCAATTGCATTCCTGGCTCGAGTTTGTGCGTCACAATCACTTGTTAAAATGAATCAGCTTGCCAACTTGTCGACGTTGAACGTCGCTTTTAAGCTTAAAGCCTCTTGCCTTCTTCTGGCAATGCACGCCTGTGTCCCTCAGTGAAACACGACTCGCAATTTAACCCTATACCTGTTCGTGTCGTAATTATATCCCGCGTTGAAAACAGTTATGCTGATGGTTGTGAGCAACATTTGGGCTTCTCACTCACAGCAGTCGGTAGTGTGGAAGCACCTACCATCGTTTAATTTCTACACTGGTACCTGCAGGTGTGTCTGCTGGGCTGCTCAGAGGGCGTGCTGTCGTGCAGCGTTAGTGCGGATGGGGAGCTCACTAAGAAAGCTCTCCTGGGCACACTGACCTCCGTCCACCAGCTTCTCGACATCCCCTCCATTGCACACGTGGCGGCTATTGCAGGTGAGGGAAAGGACTTCTATGTGCCTCCTTGCATGACTGCATTACAGTAATCAACTTCCTTACATCGTTAGTTGTGTGATGCAGCATTCCACTCGCTCTTTTCCAATGTATTGTTAGCGGGCTACCAGCTGTTCTACGTCAGGTTACCAAGCTTAGCAGCCACAGCAACAACCGTTAATCCTCCACGTCCTTTTCTTGTCAGGTTCATGTATTAAATAACAGTTTGTCTTGAAAGGATTTGATCATTTTTATTACTCAATAGTTACGTAAATGTTAAAAAGGTTACAGACTGCTTTCTTAAAGTTTAACCAAAAAGCATACCAATACCAGGCAGCAGGAAAATTTTGCTAGGCAACAAACTACAGCAGGAGTGCACAGGTGCAAACACTTTAACTGCAAGGGCTGCACTGCATGAACTGCCCCGCCAGTCGTCCCTGTACACGGGCAGCCGCGCAGGTGTCTGATGTTGATACGCACGTGTGTGCTACTGTGAAGAGCATCTCTGAAACACACGTCCTGCCTCTTATGCTGGGCCACTCTAGTGAATGACTTCGTCGTTTACAGTGTAATACTGCATTCCTTTCACTGGTTCTATAATACAGCACTCTACTCGCTCTTGTTTGAGGGGGAATATCCTTGAAAACAAAAAAGAACTTTCATTCTGTATTACTGTCTGTAGTTTAGTTCTATTTCTCTCTGGCTTTTTCTTGGCAAATGATATTCAGTACCCGTCCTCAGAGGCGAGTTGGGGCAGATTACTTAGAGTGTAGCTCATAACATGACTTCTTAAGATATAAGGATTTTACCCTGTTACCGGACTTACTGACCAATTAATGTCAAGTTGGTCAAGAGTTCCCAGCCAGCAAACCCAGCAACAAACGATAAGTTTTACAGCACAGTTCTTTTCAGGTTTTATGTGTTTAAATAATACTTTTGATTAAAAGGGGTTTGTATATTTATTTTTATTGCACTTTGAATCACAGTATTTTAAAATGTTTATATATTCATTTATTTATTGCACCACAAATTGCGAGGAATGGTTGATACGGGGTATTTATATCTCCTTATTGCACCAGAGTTAAATATTGCACTAATGGCTCAGCGAGGTGTACAAAAATCGGCAGCAAGGAATCTTTGCACTAAGCAACCACTCGACAGCAGAGTGAATGTGTTGCCACTCTGACTGCAGGCGCTCGACTACCCCTACTCCACCTGCTGACGTTCCCTCAATACATAGGGAACCACGCAAGTCACAGATTTTAGTGCGCATACCCAAGGTACCAAGAGGAGCACCCCTAACGTACACGTGTTACTGAAAACCTAGTGAACGACTAGATCGTTCACAACCCAAGCTTTCTTCTTTGACATCATACTTTTTTTGGATCGTCGTTTGTATTGAGTGGGTGAAGGGTTTTAAATCAGTTTATATGTTTCTTTTGTGCATTATATTTATCATGAAAATAACAGCTTGGATGAGAAACATCAAGAAGAAACGTTTCAAAGTACCAATTTACCGTCATGCTAAAACGGCAGATAAAATTATAACCTAAAGTGTACAAAAGTAAATAAAAAGAAAATACATGCTGTAAAATGAAACTTTCAGTTCTAGAGATAAATCATTGTTTGTAACCTTAATTCGAGCGTATTTTAAATCTGATTCCCTCTTTCAGTGCAGATACTAACACCGTAATACTCGGAAACGTTTGCCTTTGTGTAAGCTTCTTACGTAGCTTTTTTTTACAAAAAGAGAAGGTCCTCAGAACTTTCGCTTCCGAAGTCCAGCTATCAATTACACAGGAACGGCAAGCCTCAGTGCGTCCTTCCACTCGAACAGTTGTGAAGAAGCCTAAGCTTAGCTTAGCATGGCAAATCTTCATGCAATTGGGTATTCAACATTACCCGATTTCGTGACTAGAGCTCAGGCCAGGCTGTGTAACTAGCTTGGGAATTGTGCCCGCTCACTTCCACCACCATCTCATCCTTTTCTCCTACTCACAACCCACTGCCCCCTCACACTCACAAAGCCTTCACTCTCAGGGGTTGAGCGAGGCCTGTATCTGCTGCAACACCGCAGCCTGCTGACGGCTGCCACGCACTGCACGGTAGACGAACCGGCCGTGTCCCATGAGGCCGTGTCAGGCCTCGCTGGTGTCAAGTGTCACCTGCTGGCAACGGGTGTCACCAGCTCTGGCGTGACCTTCGTGTGTGCCGCTGCTGAGGACAGAATCAGGTACGACACGGGCGTTGTGGCGGGGTGGGTGGTGATGGTTGGTGCCAGCAGGAAATATGTGTGTGTGAGGATGAAAAAAATTGGATTCGAAAGATGAGAGGGAGAGTTAAAAAAATGTGTGGGCCATTGGTTATCTTTTGACATGCCAGTAGTCATTGTAACCAGTTTGCGCTAATCACTGCCTGTAAGAATGAGTAAATGGTGATTAAGTTGATATATGTTCAGGCTGCAGTAGTTAAAGCATGAATATCATAATAAAAATAATATATGGCCATTTCATAAGATATCCCTAATGAAGAGGTTAGGGTGGCAACGCAAGGATGGATCCGTTGGCTGTTTCTTTCAAAAATATGCTCTCAAATTTTCTCATGAAATTTTCATCACAGATAGAAAAAGAGTTGACAAACGACATGCAACTTTCCAAATTTTTCTAACTTTAATAATCTTTGAATTATGATTATTTGAAATTGGGTTAACTTTTTTTTGGGACACCCTGTATATGTAGATGTGCGAGTGTTGCTCTAGGACATTGCTCAAATTACAACACGTGTTATATTGATCGGAAGAGTGCAGGGGCTCTGAAAAATCTCATTTCAGAATAATTGATTAAATATGTAAAGGCGCAATAATTCGTAAAGAATCTTTCTTTCTATGTATCTATAGCATTTTCTTAATTCGTTACGAAAAGTGGTACTGGTGGCATGGCTGATATTGAATGTGTTGCGAGCTCGCAGGGATTACGTACGAATCCGTGAGAGTAAGGAGAGAAATTTTCAGATCAAGTTTAGTTTCTTCTTGGAAGCCGTTACGAAGAATTTACGCACATTAACTTATTTGAAGTGTAGCAAGTGAGTAATTTATGGGTTAATTTATCAATTTCTAGATGTTTAAGAAATGAAATAACTGTTGAAGGTATTCGAATTTTTCTTCAGCAAGTTGCATTAAATACTCTTGGTACGTTGCTGACTAACTGCCAGGCCCGTGAACACAAAATAGGAGTCGTTTCATGAATGTCCTAAGAATCAGCAGTCTTGTGATGTAGGATTTTATCAACTTCTCAGGTTTGCCTCCTTGTGAATGATGTTGAGAAAGAGAGAGAGAAAGATGAAGGTTGTAAAATTTAGTCAAGGTCTTAAATCACCTGTAATCTAGAGCTGTGTAGTTAGAATAAGTAACTTTTTATTCTTGGCTACAACCCTGGTAGTTAAGACTTGTTTGTAGGGATTGGAGACAGAATTTGGATCATGTCCACTTGTAGTAAATAATTAGTGGATACAATATGATAGTAACAATGGTATGAAAATAACAATGTTAGACTAGTGTTGTAACAAAAAGGGACATGATCAAACAGGTGTGAGATAAATACAAAAAATAATGTAAGGGAACTTTATGTTGTTGTCTCTATACAAGCTTGAAATTTTATTTTGTTCAGTATCCTGTCGTGGGACTCGACAAGCAACCAGCTGCAGGTGGTGCGGCAGTACGGCACCCAAGAAGCCTGCACCAGCTGCCTCTTCACACCAGCTGCGCTCATTGTGGCTGCAGACAAGCTCTATGAAATAGACCTGACAAGCTTCAGCATTGAGGAGTTCCTGGATGAGAGCGACACCTCGCTGGCGTATGCTGTTTATGGCACAGCTCATCTCTCCTCTTACCCACTCGCTATACTACAGGTACATTGCTTGCCTTTTCTTACTCGCATACTTACCCACTCCCTGTATTCCAGGTATATTGCTTACCTTTTCTTACTCCAATATTTACCCACTCTCTATACTCCAGGTATATTGCTTGTCTTTTGATACTCACATACCTATCCACTCCCTATATTCCGGGTACATTGCTTGGTTTTTCGTATTCACAAACCTACCCTCATTGTTAATTAATGAGAAGTACCCAAATGAAACGTGCATACCCTTTAATACCAAGCATCACTGTTGAGATCATTCGTATTGTGGCTGCGGTGCTTCAACCAGGAATGTAATAGCAATAATTTTGCTTGTTTGCTTGGTGGCAGAGTGAGTCAAGACTCAATGCTGACTGGCGTGAGCGCGGGATTCAACTCCTTTTGCCGGCTGAAGGATTTATCCATGAAAGCCAAGTGGAAGAAGCGAGTTGATCGTGCATTTCTACGTGAATGCACCTTAAGAGCGAGAGAACTGGAAAGTCTCTTCTGTTAATATACTTTCTCAATACAGCAAGACGTAGTACTACATGATAGTTTAGCCTATATTCATTCACCATGCCGCCGTTTCTGTTGCACATCTATAAGCTTTACTACTTTATCCATGTATAACTTTGCCAGCTTAATTTTATATGGATCAAATGTTCAAACTAAGAAACATGTTCTTCGCCTCTGCTAACTTATTGGCCTATGTGTCGAGGCCTGTACATTGGTGTTAGACAGATGTTGACACCATGCTTACAGGTTTTTTGCTCTTACTTCGAGTTTACTGTTGTCTCCAGTCTTGATTGCGCATGAAGTCTTGCGCGAAAAAAAGGAAAGTTTGTTGTCATCGAATCTTGAAGTGTATTCTTTGCTTTACAGGTATGTCTTGCTGGTAATTGTGTTGTACTTTAGCGAAACGTTTTACGAAAACTAAAGTCAAGCACTTCTAGTGTAATCAGTAGAATTTACACTCGCCTTAGCTTTGTTTATTACCTCACTTTTGTTAAACTTACATGCGATTGTGTGTTAGTTACCACAAAAAATACTTCAGGCCTATTTTTATGTTGTGTAACAAGGGTTTTAATATGTAAGCGTTTATTGAAGCGGGTCCAGCTGACAGGTAAAATGAAAACAAGGGATACGCCTTTGTCTTGAAATGCTTTTCTTCAAACGAAGACGTTTTCATGACTCGAAATTCTCCGTAATTGCCATAATTTAGTCCATGTCGCTCGTGTGTGTGGTCTACTAAAAATAAAGTAAAAAGCCGCAACAGCAACAAAAGAGAACACTAATGATATTTTTTTGCTGTTGAAGTCACTTAAGAATAAGATCCACTGTTATTTTGACTCCTATTGTGAGTGCATTCAAGCTACGCGAGCAGCACAAGACTCACAGCAATAGAGGTGTTAACCTCTACTCCTGATGTCCAGGTGTTAAACTACGTAAGAGCGTTGTTCCGAATGCGTTGTTGCGGCTTCGTTAACTTGGGTTTGGGACAAAGTTTGTGCAGCGAAACGGTCCTAATTCTCATCTTGCATGAGTTAATGTTAGCATGCCTACGGGACAAAGTAGGCTGCTGGTAGTTATCTAGTAAACGGGAAAATGATAAAAGATGTTTCAGTTCATTAGGCTCCAAGGGTTCCCAAGTAACTTCAATGGTGCCAAGATGTCCTGTCTTCACTGGAACTTTTTGTGACTGGAAGCTCGGGTTCCGTGTAACCAGTACTCGAAATTGCCTTGGATTATCTAAGTGTAATTTTATTGTTGAATTAACTGCGATTCTTTTGATATTCTACTGAAATACACAAAAAATGTACTAATCCAGTATTGGTTCGATTGGTGTTTCAGGTGTCGGAGAGCGGCAAGTACGGCGAGTTTTTGGTGTGCTTCAACGAGTTCGCTCTCTTCGTGGACCCGTATGGACAGCGGTCCCGTGAGCACGATATCAAGTTCACCAGGGTCCCCGTAGCCATAGGTGGGTGTTAGGACGTGGTCTGCGAGTGCCACCTCCGCCTAGGTGATCATTAGGTATTGTATTCACTAAGCGAGTATGGGGTGCGTGATCTGTGAAGGCACAACCGTTCTTCTTCGCTCAGCGTAGTCGAACACTTGGTTCAACACTTGTGTTATACTTAAAATTTCATTTAAAAAGAGATGTGCTGCTTCAGTTCACATGAATATGAGAGCTTAGTAACTCTGTAACTTGATGGAAATAGTGGTCATTGAATATATGTCCGCTAGGCTGTTGGAGAGTATATGCGGGGCAAGTATGTATGTCTCGGCAGACTGGAAAGGGATAATGCAATAAGGGGAACGGTTGAACCCTTGATACTGGAATAGACTTGCATTTAATGCATGGCTGAATTAGGTTTGTATCTCATACGTTTGAATGTGAATTGCGGGGCAAATTTTTTTTGTTAAAAAACGACCAGTTAAAAATAATTTTGTAATAAAATTACCAGTTTTAAAAAAAATCATGCTAAAATGGTCATTAAAAATGTGTAAGTAGATAAGCAATACGGAATGAGCTTTGGGTTCCTAAATAACCTAGTCGGATGTTTTTGAGGTGGCGGCGGTGTTCATCAGTCCACAATGACTGCTTTGCTTTTATCTGCATTGGAAGTACAGGACAAAAGAACAACATCTCCGTGCGTTTCGAATTCTTCTTGTGTATTTTATGCCTTTTTAGGTTTTTCTGTATCACTTGTTAAAGCAATTAATCGTGTAGTGTGATGGAACTCAAGAACTTTAGGGCTGTGGATTAAGTACAATAATTTGTAAACCTTCTCTTCTAACTTGGAACTATAACGCATTAGCTGAACTTTTTTATGGTCATCTCATTTTTTTATATTTTCAGGTAACTAACATCTTTGAACATATCGAATATTACATTCCTTATGCCTTGTTGAGGGTTCAAGAGCTCAGTCTTTATTATGAATAAAAATTGTAGCTTGATCGTTTCGCACTCTAAAATAGCTTATCTGTTATTAGGGCACTACATTCCAGTGGAACTACTGGAATTTGTATCTTATATATTGATTTGGGCTACAGCTGAGAGTAGTTCGTTCATGGAAGAAAAGCTCCCAGTTCCCCGATACCGGTCTGTCCTCCCCAGGTCGCACATCACAACCGTGTACGGTGTCTGTATTTTCTGCTTAAAAGTTTGTGGGACTGGAAACCTTCGAACTACTGGTCCCGTCTCTGTACTTCACAGTTGCTGTCATTGAGGTAGTAGAGATCTACTTCGTTTTTACTGAAAATCCATATTTACGCGCAGAGTACTGCAAGGGCAACTTGTACCTGTTGCACTCGAACAGCGTGGAGGTACTGCACATATGCAGCGACAGTTTTACCAAAGTCACGACTTCGTCACACTCGTCACAAGAGTTTGACTCGAGCAGCATCGGTCCTACCTGCGCTTCCGCCTCCCTCACCTTGTCAAGGCCCAGTCTCCTCGGCAGGAGAAACGGTGAGTTTTCCCTCCTTTTTTCCTTCCCTGCTTCTCCTTCATGTCCTCTACAATTCCTTCTTCCTGCCAGCCTTCATATGAGGCATTGCGTACCGCTAGAGCGAAGATGCGCCGAAAACGCGCTTCGAGTAATCGCCATCCAAAGTTTGCGAAGTGGAAATTCCCATAACATAATTAATCATGTAAATATGTGTTCTTGGTCTCATTTTGTAGGTTAACTACTGTAGATCATATCAATAATACATAAGGAAGGATAAAGTTACAATCCCACTCAGGGAAAGGAAAACATGAAAAAACAATTATAACACTTATATTCATGTTAATTCTTCTGCGTTTTCGGGTGTAGCCTGACACACCAGCATCTACTTTATTCCCAGTTGAACTCATGATGATATAATAAGGTTATCAATTGAATAAACAGCAAAAAATACAAGCTGTCATAGAATACGTCTGCGCTCTATACAAGACGTGAAATACTACCTATACACAACAAACGCCGCTACCCACTGACTAATACGCTCTCGGTAGAGAAAACGCGCTTCTTATTGGCTACTGGCCGGTAGTAGCTTCGCCATAGCTGGGCTGACGCTAGAGCGTGTTTTGTCTTAATCATATGGGTCTTGGCCATACTCTATTTTAATGGGACGCTGCGCCTGAACGACAAACAGTATCACAAACGCCTACCTTGGCCACATGTCAGAAAGCATAGTTTGTAGCACACTTTCTCAGAACTAGTAGATTTGAGGATGGTCTAATTGAATTAGTTATAAAAAACAGCGTAGTTTGTCGACAGAATATTCACTCGAGCTGTATTGCAGAGAGCATCGTCGTGAGATGCGACGGCGAGGCTGGCACCTGCGACGTATTGCAGCTGACTGGGAACTTCCCTTCAGACGACCTCACCTGCTCCTGGTCGAGCTTACCCAGCGCTATAACTGCACCCCACAGCGACGGGTGAGTCTCACTTGCAGTACCCGGCGTGTCAGCGACATCTGGGAAGCTGTTCATATGCCGCTGTGCAGCGGGAAGGCAAACTATTCGTCCCTCTAATACGGCAGTTACGTTGTCTAGGTGTTCATTTTGGAGTAAATCATTTTTAATTTCTAAAAATTTACTTGAAACATTCCGTGTTTACGTTCAGACGTATAGGTACAGTTAACCTTCCTTCTTCATGTAATACTAGTGTACCCGTGCCATAAAAAATGAAGGCAAATGATAAAGCCAAATAAATTAGGCAATTTTTACTGCTGAGCGTATGGCCTCTAGTCGTTTTTGTGAACTACTTGCATGCTGTTACGTTACAACAGCTTGTTCTTGAGATAATCTTTCTCTCGCTCTTCTTTTTCGCTCTCGATTGTCTTTTTTTTCGTTCGAGTGCAGTTTCCATGCTTAAGCTTATTTCATAGGTAACTTATTTTTTCTTGTGACATTAATAAACACTTATAATACAGTATTTTTGAGCCACAGTAGAAGTAGTTAAAGCCATTCGTGTCATATCCTAGATACAGAAATTCAGTATTACTGAAAGCAACTGCGAGCTTGTGTATGTATATTGTAATATGCAATACCCAGCCGAACTCGGTATCCACGATACGGACTCGAGTATCTAATACTAAGAATGACCGTCGTGTGTTTCGATATTTATTTATTTATATGTTTCGGATCACGCTCTTAAGAATAGATAGGAAGAAATTAGCACTGGCGGTCTTGGTTTCAGTTCACTAGTGAATTAATACTCATTTTTGCTGTACAAGTGCACTATAATAAGTCACTTTCAAAAAAATTAGAGAGATCCGGAGCCTCATATACTCGAGTCCGTATCGTGGATACCGAGTTCGGCGGGGTATTGCATATTACAATATACATACACAAGCTCGCAGTTGTTTTCAGAAATGCTGAATTTCTGTATCTTAGTGTCACCGGACTTACTGACCAATTAATGTCAAGTTGGTCAAGAGTTCCCTGCCAGCAAACCCAGCAACAAACGATAAGCTTTACAGCACAGTTCTTTTCAGGTTTTATGTGTTTAAATAATACTTTTAATTAAAAGGGGTTTGCATATTTATATTTATTGCACTTTAAATCACAGTATTTAAAAGGTTTATATATTCATTTGTTTATTGCACCACGAATTGCAAGTAATAGTTGATACTTCAGAGAAGTTTTATATCCCCTTATTGCACCGTAGTAATACAGAGTTATATATGGCACCAATGGCTCAGCGAGGTGTACAAAAATCGGCAGCAAGGATCTTTGCACCGAACAACCACTCGACAGCAGAGTGAATGTGTTGCCACTCTGACTGCAGGCGCTTGACTACCCCTACTCCACCTGCTGACGTTCCCTCAATACATAGGGAACCGCGCAAGCGACAGATTTTACTAAGAGGAGCACCTCTAAGGTACACGTACTGTTGGAAACCTAGTGAACGACTAGATCGTTCACATTAGGCTATGACACGAATGGCTGTAACTTCTTTTATTACGGCTCAAAAATACTGTATTCTAAGTGTTTATTACATTCACAAGAAAAATAAGTTACCTTTGAAATAAGCTTAAGCACGGAAACTCCACTCGAACGAAAAAAAACTGAATCGAGAGCGAAAAAGAAGAGCGAGAGAAAAATCATCAAGATTTGCCATCATTTTTGATGGCACGGGTACACTAGTATACAGTATGACCCAAAAAAGGTTTACCCATGTTTAAAATGTCATAACTTTGCAACGAATTAAGATATTGTGTATCTGTTTGCTTTATTCACCGTGGAGTATAATTGTCTATCAGTCTCTGCAAGCATTTTTATAAATACGTAGCCACTCCATAACATTTAATAGTTAAGTAATAGGCACCAAAATGAAAGTTGCGCAATAATTGCTAATTAAAGTTAATGAACTCCTGTAAATAAAAAAAAAACTTTTTATCACATAACAAAACATGAGTTAAAATAATAAAAAATTGTCACTTTGGATCGGTATTTGTGGAAATGGAAAAATAATTGGACCGATTTTTGCAGATGGAAATATGAATGGGGAAAAATATCTTGACATGCTGAATCAAGAAATTATCCTCCAATTAAATATTGCATGGGGAAACATTGAATCGTTATTGGTGGGTTCAAGATGGAGCACCGGCTCGCAGATTATTAATTGTAAAGGAACGCTTGTTGGAAATCTTCCAAAACCGCATATTTGCTGTGGGCCATGATATCGAATGGCCTCCCCGAAGTCCTGATTTAACCCCATGTGATTATTTTTTATGGGGACATTTGAAAAACAAAGTGTATGCAACTCCTCCAATTAATTTAGATGACTTGAGGATGCGCATCACGGCTGAGGTTAACATTTTAAAAGATAATTCACATCGTGTGAAACAAGTAATGAAAGCCCAGGTTTGCGTAAATAGGAATGGCGATCAAGTAGAAGGAAGAGGATAGTAAAGACATTGTGTTTAATGAAGAATGGTTTTCTTTCTATTATTTCAAATACAGGTTCTTTAAGTGAAAAACGATGTACAGAAACTTTTATTTACAGGGGTTCATAAACTTTAATTAGCAATTCTTGTGCAACTTTCATTTTGGTGCCTATTACTTAACACGTTTGTTGCGATTGCCTAGCCGGTGCAAATCTTTACTTTGTACACATAATCACTAAATGACTTGGAAAAAATTACAGAACCTAACCTAAGTGACCCACCGGTGGGTCGCATCGCAACAAACGTGTTAACTATTAAATGTTATGGAGTGGCTACGTATTTTTAAAAATGTGCAGAGGCTGATAGACAATTATATTCTACGCCGAATAAATCAAACAAATCCAAAATATCTTAATTCGTTGAAAAGTTATGACATTTTAAACATGGGTAAACCTTTTTTTGGGTCATACTGTATAAGGCCCTGAATCTCTCTAATTTTTTTGAAAGTGACATTATAGTGCACTTGTACAGCGAAAATGAGTTTATTAATTTACCAGTGAACTGAAACCAAGACCGCCAGTGCTAATTTCTTCCTATCTATCCTTAAGAGCGTGACACGAAACATGTAAGTAAACATATAAATCTGTATTATAATAGAGCCGTGTCTGTCCGTGTGTCACTCGTCTAATCGATAGCTTTGATAGCAACAAGGATAAAGCTTAAGAAATACAAGAAATCATTCTATTGCATTATTTTTCTGTGACAATTCAATTCCCTTTCACTTGTATTATGGTTTCCAGAATACACAATCGGTTCATTTTTACAAATAAAAATTTTCTTTGGACCTTTTTCTGTTGATATGATGCTTTGATATTTTTAACTGATAATGCGAAAAGAATTTTTTTAAATTAGTTTGACCAGTAACCTGACTACCACTTAGTATTAGGCCAAAGATTTTGGAAATTGAGTTATTATTTTCGGAATTGTGATTTAATTGAAAAGCGATAATAGATATTTCAAAATAAAATTCCGGTAAAAAAGGCTAACATGGATAGAAATGTGTCCAACCGTAAGAGAGAAGCAGCAAGACTTCGACAGCATAAAATCACTTCATCAGTTTGCAGATCCATATTTAACACATCAATTAGTTAGAAAATGTTATTTATACTAATATTTATCGATACTAATATATCTAGGGAAAAATAAAGAAGTGATACCTAATTCCTGCAAGATCAGATACATGCGATCTTGAGACTAGAAGATCGTTTTCTCCCAGTACTAGCGAAACTTCCTTGGTTATCTATCATGATATTATTAACCGTATATTAACGGGCATTGCACTAGTAAATATATAAACACACGACGGTCATTCTTAGTATTAGATAGGTCAAGTATTAGATAGGTTGCGCTAACATATATGTATATTATACGAAGTGTATTGGTTTAGTAGTTCACTAGCAGGACCCACGAATAATTCGCGGTTAGTTCAGTAGCATGGTTTTACAAGTAGTGAAAAAATTAACGATCATTGATTATATGATTCAACAACTTTGATGCCATCTTAGAAAATTAAATGAAACCACTATAATGTAACACAGGACGTGTGTATGTAAATATTCTATATATAATGAAAGACCCATTTAACTTAACGCAACCTTTTAAAGAGTAAAAATAAAATAGCGAACTTAATTTGTCATTTATTGCAGCATACTTATAGTCAATGTATCATACATGAGAATTAAAAATCTGCTGTATAATGCAGGGGAGAAGACTTCTGCCAACCAACAGCTCCTCCTGACTCATATTCATCCTTCGCTGTTGCATTCGTAGTCTGCTTCTATCACGAGTTGCTTGCCTTTCGTCTTCTCGCAAGCGCTGTCGGCTCCTTCTCTGTCGCTCTCTTGCTGCTTCTCTTTGTTCTCTTATTCTCTGCTCCATTGTTTTAGATCAGGGGTGGGCAAACTTTTCAGTGCAAGGGCCACGTTCAAAAATTCACAATTTCATGAGGCCGCATAGTACAGGTTCGCACATAAGTAAGGTATTCTCGGTATCACTGGTACGCTAGCAGCACTTTTTAAAATTTAAAAAATTTAAAAAAAAATCAAAAATTTTCAAAAATTCAAATAACTGACAAAATATCAAATTTAAAACATTCCGAAAATTGAAAAAAATTAAAACATTAAAAAACTAAAATAAGGGAAATTTTAAGCAATTTAAAAAATTAAAACAAAATAAAAAAATTAAAAATAAAATATTTGAACAATTAAAAAGTTTAAAAATTTACAAAATTAAAAACATTAAAAAGTAGTTTAAGAAATATAAAAAATTTAAACCATTTAAAAAATTAAAAAATGGGAAAATTCTAAAACCAAAACATTCATAAAATTCTCAACCCAAAGTAACGTGACTCAACCCCAACCGTATAATAGATACCGCAATGAAGGGTGTGACGCACAGGTACGATAGTCGTAAGCGTATTAATATATAATTATACTCCAATTTGAAAGGTGCATGACTATTTATACTCCATGACTATGGTAAGTAGTAATATTTCACAAGTACTATATCCTAACTATCGAAATACCTCTGTACGAGGTGGTCGAATATGAGCTGACACTGCATGTAGTACATAATTAAAGTGTTCCTATAACACAATGTTTGAACTTCTTTCATGTTCGCAAAGTATCGGGAGGTCCTGTACTTACTATTGATGTTGCAAAACTGTGATTTTGAAAACTGTTATACATTATAGAATAGCAAAATTAATTCGTGAACGCTGAACAACGAACACTCGATAATTTCCTCTTCTATCGGGAAGTCATGTCCGCCCAGTAGATCAATTAACACGGAAATATTAAAAAAGTTTTTTTCATAATTTAAAGTCCAGGAACATAATAGATAGTTTTCGTGGGAATTCCACAGTTCAGATTTGAATAATTTGAAATCATTATTGAGACGAATGTGTTGAAGATTTATGGCAAATTATTGCATGAATATGTACAGAACTTTCATTCTGCATTTCATCTACCGATAACATGACCTAGATAGTACCCGCGGAAATTTCACGGTTTTAAGTTGATAAAATTAAGGATCTATGAAACAAAATACATTTTTCAGTTTTATCCGTGGTACTCAGAACCTAAATATTTTTCCATGCATATGTACAGAACTTCCATTCTATATCTTATCTCCTGATAACGTGGCCGTGTAGAAGGCTAATAACGCGAACAAATGGCGTATTTTATAGTGGTCCAACGCCTTTGCTATCCACAATACAATGCTTGTAATACATTTATACTCGTTCTAATTTTAATAATTCTTCAGTAATAGATAGGAAATAATGGGACGGAGCTTCAAACAATTTCAGACAAGTTTGTTTTCACATTTGTCTGAAATTGAAATAAATAAAGTATACAGAAAATTCTTGCCATTTTTGATCATACCTCCTTTTCACATCACCCCCTTCAGGCCGGATAGCACCAGCGCGTCTTCTGGAGTGTACAGCCTGGGTGACGGAGACCAGCTTGCTGCATCCCAACAACCACCAGCAGAACGCCAGCGCGGAGACAAAAGGAAACAAGACGGTAGTAAACAAGTTACTTTCTCAGCCAACAGCATCTCTGCTGCCGCTATCACTAAACGGTCCAAGAGAGACATCGCTCAGTGAGGTGTAGCGGTGGACACATTTTCGGCTTGTGTGTGAGACAAATCAGGAAATGTCTTGCTACACGCAGCAGCGGTGGTCGTGCTAGGTAGGTAAATCA
Organism: Trinorchestia longiramus; assembly: GCA_006783055.1. NCBI lineage: Eukaryota > Metazoa > Arthropoda > Malacostraca > Amphipoda > Talitridae > Trinorchestia > Trinorchestia longiramus. Next base: position 41,834 of record VCRD01002329.1, on the reverse strand, counting down.
GTCGTTACTATATCAGTTTCCTGTTCTCCATTTTAAAAAAAGCTTCCTGCATAATATTCGTGAATTTTTTCTTAAAGATGCAACTTTTTCCGTTTTCTGCTTAATTTTTTAGCGCTAGCCAAGTGTTGGTTCTTCGCTGATTAAAGTATTCTTTTAAGCTAAGTACGTCATGGCCTGCCAAGTCATTCTGATGATTGCGGAAGAAAGGACAGGTTTGCGGTCATCATGCAGTAGAGCTCATGCATATAGTCTAGGGCCAGGGGTCGGCAAACTTTTTTACCCATCGACCCCTTCATGCGATGTTTGTATTTACATCGACCTCCTCCATGCATGCACACACACATACAAATAGGCGAAAAAAAAAATATTGAACCATTATTGACATTTTTGATAACCAAAAATAAAAGAAATGTTATCAACCAAACCAATCTTATGTTGTCCCCTATACAATGTTTGAAGATATATATTAAGAAAGAGAGGCAGTCTTCACTGATATAAAGTAAAACAGAATAGAAGTTTACTTACCTATAGAGAATTTTGATTGTTTTGAAATCTAACAATACTTATCGTTGAAAAATTGATATGAACTCAATTATATAAAACAAATGTGCTACTTGACAATAATATTAACTGCCATGCAAATACGCAATGTGCTTTTTATCAAAACAGAATACTGAAAAATACATTAACTTGCCTATTTATCAATAAACTTGATATTAATGAGATGGATGAGCATGATGAGCGGCAGCAAGGCTATTGATATTTGGTTTAAATTTGGTAAGCTTTAACCGTAAATCACCACGGTTTTCCAAGTTCAGTCTATTTTTGTGCTTTGTTAGAATCGCATTCGCATGGCCAAAACCAGCTTCAATCATATATATCCTTAATCGACCCCCATAAATTTATTGACCCCTTGAGTTCGGTCTTCGACCCCCAGGGGTCGATATCGACCACTTTGCCGACCCCTGGTCTAGGCTATGTTTGGCTACGATTAGCTCTGCCTCGCACATGTCAATACGTTGCTGTCCTTCTTAATGTACGTAGAGTTTTGTTCTCAGAATTATAATGAGCCAACAACCGTTGAGTCAGCAGAGCTAGTTTTGTAGCTTCCTAGTACTTTAGCTTTATGTTAAGGGCGGATATATTTTTCTTTTCCGATAAACTTTCTAGGCATCGACAATGCGAGTTGAGTAATTTGCTGCTGGAGTGTACTCGTCTCTCCACGTATTTTGGAATCATCAGTAGAAAGTGCCAAATTCATGAAAGATCCTTTGACATTCAGAGGCACGTACGTTAGGAGGCTTCCATGAACTAGCCGGTTATGGTTTTCCTTACATGTTCTCACACATAAGAGTTGAGACTTGCTGTGTACCGAATTGTTTCCCATGAGTTATGACTAATGCTAAAAATAATCTTTTGATCCGATGTAATAACTAGCCAGAACATTTTTACTCCTTGTATTTTTGTTTAGATGCTTATTGTGTAAATCTCTGTACACAATAAGTTGGTACTTGTCGTTCGAGGCGATGTCCTCGGTAGTATCATCGGTCTTGAAGATTAATAAGCTCAAGTTCGCTATCGTATGTACCAAGTAAATGAAAATCATTCCAAGTTCTTCTGTACGTGTAATCATATTTACGTTCTCCCGTTCTTTTGCTTGAGTAAAGGGCCGTATAAAAATATCACTGAATGTTTTCTATTGTAAGGATGTAGGAAGTTGTTTTCACGTAGTGACATAGTAAACTCGTGCCCAATAATTCTTTGTACGAGTATTGAGTATGTCACATGACTGTATCATACGATGTGAGCGATTAGATATTTTTATTTCGACGTATGACTTTATTTACATTAGAACATTGATATAGGTGCACTGTGTATTACGTTCAACACGCGAGGGTCATGATATGAAGCCCGCATTCTAACGCTCAATTATATGTGCATTAAGAGAAGTGACCTAATACTCCCAGGACTGGACTATAGATTTTTCAAACGTTTTTACATTTAGTGGACCTGAAGTCATCAGCGCCGTAGGCTATCTGTATAAAAAAAATTATGTCTTGTTCAACAGTGAATTTATTACCATTGACTTAAGCGTGAGTTACGAAAGTACAATATATCTACAATACCAATTAAAACAGCGTATAGTACTTATATTGTGACACTCAATACCAACCTTGTTTTATATTTCTTTGTACTGCAATGGAGAGGCAAACGATCAAGGTAGTCTATCGCATTTATTCACATAGTTAATTTTACCATCGTTGGAATGAATGACATCGATTCTGAGAATACTACAACGTTATACTAACTAAGTAAATACAATAGAACATACTCAGCTTGGCTGTGTAAAAAGAAAGTGGACTAAGATTGAAATGAGTATAAATTATGACGAAAAATGTACACAAGACAGATGAAGTATACGGTCCTACATGCTCCCAGCAACGAGAGGACAGTGTTCTATCGAGTGAAGTTTACCACTCAGTTTTTAATCGACGATGTAAAAGGCAGTGAGTAAAACGGATATAACCTATAATCACTTCGCACGATGAAAACATCTATTACACATACATGCATAAACATTGATCCAGATTCATCGCAAATCCATTGGGACACATTGATAAAATTCTACATGAAATCATTAAATAATTTTTCGCTTGTAGGGAACCTCTGTCGTCAGTTCAAGATTAAAAACATTCCCAAGTAAACTAACGGGCTTAAGAGTAAATCTCATTCACTTTAATTGCTGGGATCAGTCACGTTACTTTTATTCTACTTTCTTTCTTTTTCGTCCTCTTCCATCCAAATTCCCGAGTGCACGTTTGCCGCCCTTGACGTAGACGCAACCCTTAGGCCTACCTTTCTTCCTCTCTGCCCTCTCCTTCTCCTCGAGCTCCTGGTTCTCCCTCTCTATGAGAGTGATGAGTGTGTTGCAGCGTCGCTGAAGTTCCAGCGCGGTGCGGGACTTGATGAACCAGTCGAACCGGAACTGAGGCGCAGATCTGAATGAAACAAAATAGTTAGTCCTTACATACTTAAAAATCAAATCTACAAGTTAGTAACATCTGGCCAGAATTCTGCCCTACGAGATTACATTTCATTTTATGTTGTCTTTTGTTCACGCTGTAATCAGGAAAAAGGTTAAGGGGATGGGTTGGAGTATCTCGAATAACGGTAGATTAAGTGGCGCTGCTCAATAATTAAAACATTGCTTCATCGGTCAGAATAGTTTGTGTCTCTGCTAACGTGTTTCCTGCGATTACCTAGCCGGTGCAAATCTCAACTTAGTACACACAGTCACTAGAAAGCTTTGAAAAAATTATAGAACCTGAGTGACCCACCGGTGGGTCGTATCGCACTCAACGTGTTAAACAGCTAACAGTTGCACTATGAAGCCCAGTCACTTTTCAATTATTATTCGCTCAGACTACGTAACAGGAAAGTCATAAATGAAAACGTCACTTTTAAAATAGAAATGAATTATTTAATAACAAATTTACGGGCTTGTTAATTTTGACACTGGGCCTCTCAGGCTCACTTTGTCGTTCCAGGGTCAAGGATTTATGAAATAAAATACATTTTTCAGCTTTACCTGTGCTACTAACAGAACCTGAATATTTGTTATGAATATATACAGAACTTCCATTCTGTATCTCATCTACCGATAACATGGCCGTGTAAGAGAAGGCTAATTAGTGGGTGAAAAAGGCGTTTTAATAATAATGCAGAGCCTTTGGCATCCAGAATACAATGCTTACAATACATGTATATCCGTACTGATTTCAGTTGAATTGTTTTTCTTCAGTAATAGATGGAAGGTAATGGGACGGACACACACAGGGAAAACGAGGTGGCGATACACTCGATTATATAAATAGATGTAAAAGCTAACCGTCGCTTTCTCTTACAATAGTAAATTGAAGTGCATAGTATCAGCGTAAAATTTAAAAGTGACTTCTAACCACTTTATCGAAACATCGGCAATAAATGTGAAACATTTGTAAGTATCTTGACACTTCCAGAACAGATGTGGGCTAGAGTCTACATTAACTTCAAGCCTATTTTTACGGTGTTAGTGTATTAAAAGTTGCATCTTTCAAGCTGAACCTTAATCAGTTGCATAAAAGTAGTTAACTGCCATGTGGCATTTAGTGCCTCATACATCACAGGATCATGCAGGTGTGAAGGGCTAATCCTAACTACATTCAAGAGTTTAAAGCCTTTGCTGGACCACTTTTATCCTACACTGTGACCATAAGCGTAAAATCATGGCAAAAAATACTACCATTTGAAATCCTCTAGTACATCTTAAGTCTCGTAGCTTTACCAAAGTTGGTTTTTTCCTGAGTTCAGGTTGAACTGGGATGACAATTTTTATTACATTCCTAGTTTGATTATACAGTTTCATCATGTAAACAAAAATATTCATAAAACACTGACCTGACGGCGGCTCTGAGCTCCTCGTAGACGTTCTCCTTATCAAAGCCAAGCTTGTGTAGCATGCAGACCAGGAATCGGTCTTCCTCCTCTGTGTAGTTTTTGCCCTTGTTTGTGCCGTAGCTGATCCGCAACTGATGGAACGGTGCGCGGTACCGGGCCATCTGAGGCAGTGTTGCTCATTTTTAACTCACAAGATACATAAGAATTACCCTGCCTTCACACACGGACGTACGTGTCCGAGGACGTGCCGGCTGTCCTATTGACAGAGCGATTAATTCATTGCTTATACGTATATGACAGAAAAAAATTGGTCGAAAGTAAATGTGTGCAACACAAACTGCAATTTACGTAAGAAGGTGAAATAAAAACTACAGGAAATTAAAGATAAAGATTACTTAAAAATATATTCTCAAAATTCAACTAATTATTTAAATTATTATTATTACTATCGCTATAAATATGTAAACAACTTGATTTTCAAGATGGGTAAACTTACGTCCTAGTGAGCAGCGTTTTCATTGAACAGTCTTACGCAAACAAATCACTAGTCAAAGTAATAAGAGCATTCGTTAATATGTGTTCATCCTGAGTGAGAAAATTAACTGTCGATGTGGTCGGCAAATGGCACCATACTTATCGAAACAAGGATCATTGAGGACGCTCCTTTCCATTTGCTCACCACATTGTTAAGTCTCAATGTTTAGATTCAATTTAATTTATTCACAAATCCTTTTTCCACTTTATTGATTTATTTGCGTAGTATCGTTCAACAATGAAAACGCGCTGCTCACTAGTAAGCTACCAATCGGGAAAATCAAGTTTTTCGTTAAATCGTCAGCGATTATAAAATACTGTAATCTAGCTAATTGATAAATAAAACTCGAGAATTATCCTTACATGTTTTTCGCATCACCGTTCTACGTCAATGATTTTTTGCTGTAAGCGTTTATTTTCGATCAGTTTTTGCCGTGTTACGCTGTCTGAAGGTCTGCTCGAAACAGAACATCCTCCAGTCTCGCTTTCACAGTGCATCGTCTCGTGTACTGTGCTTTCCCTGCTCTGTGTGCTCCTGCCGGGACACTGAGGGGGGAGTCGCATTCCTGTGCACCTCCTGCCATCACTGAGTCCACCGGCGCTGTTCTCGCCTCGCTTCGGTTGCTGCCTACATCCCTCCCTGGTCTTGCCCGTCCTGCTCTTGTCTAACTCAGGCCTCTATCCCACGGAGAGCCAGAGACCCCTCTTTCCCTGGGTCACCTCCTCACCACCCACAACATCACCTGTCCCCCTCTCCCCCCCCGACTCCAATATAACCAACGGTCTCCAGCATTGTTCTTCTGAACTAACCCATTTCATGGCCACTCACTCCGTCTTCATAGCTGCTATCCAGGAAACAAAACTCTCGCTCTCTTCGAAACCTCGCCCTTTTCCCACCTATTCCTTCGTCCGTCCCCACAGACCGCCGGGCAGGCGGGCTGGTGGTGGCGGCCTGGCTTTTCTTATTCACCACTCCATTTCTTACTCCTTACTCCCCTCCGATCATCTCTTCCCAGGCAATGACATAATAGAACACCTAGCAATCACTATCACATAAGATAATAGCCCCTACAGACTCTACAACATTTACATACCCCCTCCAACCTCCTGCTCTCCTGCTTGCTCCCCCGACCCTTCCCACCTCCTCGACCATCAAACAGACCTGAATATAATCATAATGGGCGATTTTAACGCTCATAACCCGGCCTGGTTTTCATTTACAAACGACGACAGGGCTGCAGCGCGGGGCATCAATATAATCAGTGCTATTGACTCCAGCCCCCTCTTCCTTTTAAATCAAGATTCCCCCACCCGCCTACCTTCCAACGGAAATCCTTCCTCTCCCGATCTCACCATCGTCAGCCCCCATCTAGCCTTGGAAACCTCCTGGACACACCTCACTTGCCTGAACTCTGACCATCTCCCATAGCAATTTTCCTTCCCACCAACCCCTCCCCCCAACCTCTCCGCAGGACTTTCACCAACTTCAACAAAGCAAATTGGGAAGCCTTCACCATTCGCACTGAAGAGATCTTCCGAAATGCTCCACTACCCTCCTCTTGCACACAAGGGGAAGATTTCATCCGTCACACTCTCTAAACTGCCAATCGCTTCATCCCCAGGGACTGCAGGAAAGATTTCATCCCGAATCTTCCCCCCTCTGCTATCCCCCTCATCAACCAACGAGACGTACTTCGCTCCACCAATCCCAATGACCCTTCTCTCCCCGACCTCAACAACATCACCTCGGCCATCTCAACTCACTCCCGCCAGACATGGATTGACAAAGTCCAGTCCCATAGCTTACAACAAAACCCCTCCAAATTTTGGTCCCTCCTCAAATCCCTCTCTGGCAAGTCCAACATTCAACCTCCCAACCAACCCATTACTTTCGGCAACCGAGTCACCATCTCTAACCCCATCATAGCTCAATCCTTCTGCCGCCAATTCACTATCGTCCCTCACTTTCGACGTAACAAATCATCCCGCAAGATCTTCAGATCTATCCAAAAACTCCACCCCTTAGACCGATCCTTCCCTCCTTTCACTGCCGACCAAACGAGGGAGGCCATCAAAAAGTCCGGCACTTCCACCGCAGCCGGTCCTGACAGCCTCCACATACTCCACCTTCAACCTCTCCCACGCCACTATCCCTTCAATTTGGAAAACAACCATCATCATCACCATCCCCAAACCTGGCAAGCCACCCTCTCTCAGCTCTTCCCACCGCCCCATCTCACTCCTCTGTCCTACCGTCAGAGTGCTGGAACGTTTGCTCCTGCCGCACCTGACGGCAGCCATCCCTCTCTCAGATTCCCGACACGGCTTCCACCCCCTTCACTCCACCACCTCCGCCCTACTTCCCCTAAGTCACACTATAGCTGTTGGTTTCAACCAGCACCGTCCTCCCCTCCGCACAACTATCATGACCATAGACTTCTCCAAAGCTTTTGACACCGTCCCCCACCCTCAACTCATCTCCCAAATCTCCTCTCTCCCCCTCAACCACCGCATAGTCTGCTGGTTGGTCTGCTACCTCATAGGCAGATCAGCCAAATGCTCCCACCACCACCACCACCTCTCCTCCTCCAGACCCGTCCTAGCGGGCGTCCCCCAGGGTTCTGTTATATCCCCAGCACTTTTCAACCTATTTGTCTCCAACTACCCTCCCACTGCACCTCTCATCACTTCATACGCTGACGACTTCACAGCACTAGCAACAACAACCAAAATCCCTGACGCCTCCGCCCATTCCTCTGACGTCGCTACATGGGCCCAACAAAAGGACCTCACAGTATCAATAGCCAAATCCCAATCCTCTCTCTTCACTCCTGACACCCACCAGTCCCGCACGAACCCTCACGTCACCTGGGAGGGGACCGACCTAACACACTGTCGGTCCCCCAAAATCCTGGGAATTACCTTTGACCCCCACTTCACCTTTACCCCTCACATAAATTCAATCTGTGAAAGGGCCCGACATAGGTTAAACATCCTAAAAGCCCTTGCTGGTTCCTCCTGGGGCCAGCAAAAAGAAACCATCACTCTCACATACAAGGCCCTCATCAACTCAATAGTCACCTACGCAGCTCCCATCTGGTTCCCCAACGCTTCCCCCTCATCCATAGCAAAACTCCAAACAATCTAGAACGCCGCCCTTCGAATAGCCTCCGAATCCCACAAAATGGCTTCCGCCTCGCACCTTCACAGGGAGACGGAAGTCCTCCCTGTAACCGACCACCTCTCCCTCCTTTGCTCCCAGTACCTCCTCAGCTCCCTTTGCCTTCACCACCCCAACTACCTCACAGTCACCCAACCCTCCGGCCCTCGTAATATGAAACATACCCTCCAATCCCGCTTTCTACCCTGAATAGCTCACCTATCTCCAAACGGGGACTGCCTTCCCTCCACCTATAGGCAATCCCTAAACTCCCTACACTCCTCAGCAGGCCATCTCTGCAGCGGGTCCCAACAGGGTCCTCCAACTGTCCCCTCCACCCATTTCTAAAGAAGAGCTATCCCTTCCCAGATCCACCCGTACTCTCCTCTCCCAACTCCGATCAGGCCACAGCAGAGCCCTGAACTCGTACCAGGCCCGAATAGGAGCAGTGCAGGACCCCACATGTCCTGCCTGCGGCGCCGCGGACCAGACCACCAGCCACCTCTTCAGCTGCCCCAACACCCCCACCCACCTTACCCCTCTGGACCTCTGGATGGACCCGGTGTCCACGGCAACCTTCCTCTCCAGTGTCCCTTCACTCTCAACCTACTTCCCTTCTCCTATCCGACCCCCACCCGAGCCTCCCCCGCACTCCTGAGTCTCCCCGGACGACCCGCTAGGCAAACAACAACAACATCGTCTCGTGTCCCTCTCTTCAGTCATTTCATTTATAGAGATTGACTGTATCAAATAAATGTATTACCTTATGCTTCGCATTGCATTGACATGATAAAACGAGATTTAAATTGTGATTCTTAAACCTTAAACACGCCGAGAGAGTTAAGATTGGTCAAATTAAATAAAAGTATCTTTGAGTGACTTAAGTAGACGGAAATGAATCGACGAAGCACTTTCGCACTCACTGTTTACTCAGAGCTCGCGTTTTGTGTACTTGTATAATTTCCTATTAATCGATATCACGTCATTGGAACGCCCCCTTTCCCATAAACAGAGATAAGCGTCATTCATTTTCGCTTATAGTACAAAAACCATTCCCATCGCCGTTAAATTTAATACACTCACTAACTTCAATACAATGGAACAGTGATTTATCCCACCCAGATACCTTCCCAGACTATGTATTTTTCTTAGCGGTCCTATCTCCATACGAGAAAAATAAAACACGACCAAAGCACCAAATCTCGCACAGCGTTTTCCTTCTTTAAAATCGTCCAGAAATTAATGATGGTATCTTAAAACTGACCTTGGCATCAAGAGCTTTTTTAATGGAAGCCCTCCGCTGGATCTTAGCCTCGCCCCGCTCGATCTGGGCGAGGATTTTGTCACAGTCCTGAAGCTCGGCACAGCGCTCCCAGAACACTGCGCTGTACTGCATCACCTCTTCCGGGGTTTTGCCTTCCACCTCCTGTCCCCAAAGTGAATAATAATTGTACACACTGTGCAGGAAATTATAGTTCTGTACATGCAGCCAGGTGCATCATAACGTTCAGCGCATCAAGTAACAACACACACAGACTAGCCCAGTGCGTGACAACGTAAATGATGTAGCACAAGGGATTTAACATAAGTTTTTCAGCATAGCAAATAATTGTTTAACAAATGGGTGAGTCATCACTAGCCCTTGGATGAGCTAAGCTTCAACCTGAGTTTAGCTAGGCGATTGCTTAACAGACGATTATTTAAAAGAACCGTTATCTAAAGGTTAAAAAAGCATTACTGGACTCGTGCCCTCAGTTTAACAATTCATAGAATATTTACATATCGTGAAAATTAGGATATGATATGCAAATGCTAGGCTCTTTCTAATATATATATAACGACACCTACAGCATTACAGAAATCAATATAAATTGCACGATGCTCGGGTAAGAGACACGGAGCCTCGCCACCTCCATAACAATCAGAGGTTCTACAATCCACTACCTCGGACAGAGAGAATGCACATTTTCATCCGCAAGATTCTTTTCAACTACTTAAATTAAACAATTCATGGAGTTTTGAAAACCAGAGTTATTTTATACAGCCTGAGTGTATTAGAGTAACTAGAGTTTTGTATTAGTTGTACGTACTCCACTTTCTCTTTTCTCTATTAAACTGAAACGAACACATCGTGTGCATGTATTGTAATTCATATTAAGTTTCGAAATCATAGAAGAACGTAGTAGCATTTATTTAACTCGAGATAAGAAATGCCGGGAAATTGCACAATTTCTATACCAGGTCAAAATTAACGAAACATTTGTCTCACCAAATACCTACGACGTTTACAGCACAGCTACGACCTCATGCGTTTAGTTGACGAGAATCTTAAAGTAAGGTAGAGTTATACTAGTCTTCATTTCTACTGAATGCCCGGCAAGATCAGTACCTTAGCAATATCACAATTTCTTAACTTTGCACGTTACCTTGGCAATATTTTCTATGTCGTCCCTGCCGTATTTTTCATTAGCCTTAATAAACTGATTGAAATCTCGCTTAGTCCAGTTGAGGAAGCCTTTGGTGAGAAGACCGTCTCTCTCAGCAAGCTCCTCTTCCGTCATCGCCTCTGCCTCGTCAATCTTAACCTGCTCCTCCTTCTGGATGCGCGTGGAGTCCGCACCAAATTCAGGGTTCTTTGGTACCTGTATAATAAAATGTTATACCAAGTGCGCTTAATTAAAAGCACGAGATAACTTTGGTTGACTTTAACGTCTGAGTGACGTATTTCCGTAGCATATGCATGATATAATCGTCTTTAGCTACTATCATCTCGATGAGAATGTTGATGCTTCTACTTTTTAACAACTATCCACAACTCTCACACTCGAATTTTCTTCCTAGAATTTGAAAGAACGATATCTTACAGCTACCAGCAAAACACATTTCATCATGTGCCTGCTGCAATGCCACAAGCTCCTGCTGTCTAATATTCTTCAAATTTGACATCAGAAGCAGATGCGGTAAGCACAACAAAGCATTGAACATGTACGATTAACCCCAGATCGATCGCTATTGTTTTGACGTATATTAGAAATAATTCTTTAAGTGTAATATTTTGAATACTTCATCCAGAAGTTGACAAAAAGTTCATTTTCAAACGAATAAAAAATTACGTTTCATTCAGTCAATAACAGCTTTATCCTCGTAGGGTTATTTAAATACCAGGCCACTCCAGTGTTTGCTGGGCAGAAATGTGAACTTAGCCTCGCTTAGCCCGTTCTGGAGGTCATTGGTGCAGCGATAATCTTCAACGCTAGTGAAAACAGGAAGAAAAATATAGCCTAGCTAAGGTTAAAAAAAAGGCCCTCTGCTCAAAATTCGTCGTAACCACATTAACCGTAGTAGTACAAGTTGGCTAGCACTTTAGTGGCTCCGATTACATGACGCTGAAGGTCTCGCAATTAAAATATTGGGAAATTTTCTATCTCAACCATATCTACTGACTCTTTGGGTCCCCTTGGATCCGTCACACTGTGTGACTAATCTCAAGATATGAAAGGATTTTAATTTTAATGCTTTAAAGAAGGATAATGTAGCTCATATCAGCATAGATGTCGCTCACATGTTGGGAGGTAGCAACACAAGCGCGGACAGCATGAATAAAACAGATGGCATCAGTGCGTACATTTGTAAGGTAAAATATTTATTCGTATTGTTACTACTTATCGACAACGAAACTATACGTTTCATGACGTCAGTCTGACTGCACTTGTGTCTCCGAAACATACCTTGTAAGTAACTGTCTTGCGGTAGTAGTAGATTTCCTTGTCGAGGAGCTCGAAGAGGCGCGGTGGGAAAAACTGAAAATCTTGAACTACGGGCTGCTTTGGAGGTCGAGGCGCCTGTTATGAACAAATACCTTAGTGAGCTAAGCATCTCCATGACAACCCATAATAGCATTCATAATTGATAGTTAGTAGTGTAGCACTTCAAGGCATTTATGTTCCCATATGATTCTTTCACTTATCACTAGGAAACAAGTTTAATGTATATCAGGGTTACACGCAACTTCAAATACGCCTGAAAGACTCCATATGGATGATTCCGTCATTAATATATAAACCGAGGACTTCAATTATCAATTATCACACAGATTATAACTACCTAATAAATCAACTCCTTTACGAACTTTCTGGATGATGAATTATTCAAGTTAACATTACTGCTGATAGCAAGGCCTGGAGTTTACCTTAGGAGCTTTAGGCTCGGATACACGGAGGGCTTCTCTGAAGTAAGCGTCGACGGCGTAGTTGGCCTTGCGCTCCCTCTTGGGGGGCTCGATCCAGTTGCCCACGATGGCCTTCTGCTTTTCTCTGTGGTCAAACACACAAGACTCAACGAATACAACTGAACTTAATCTGATTTCTGAGGAACAAAAATTTCAGGGATTGATGTGAAATAACAAATAACGGCCCAAACAAACCAGTACGTCCATGATTTCGCTAAGATAGATTCCGCCATGCTTTCATAGGAAAGAGATGGCTAAATGCTCTACTTTAGATTAATGCGCATACCAGGAAATTGCTTCATACTGACACCACTCTTGAAACTCCTATGAGATAGCCTCCATCGATATAATAATTCTTGACAAATACCTTAAAAATGATCGACACCTACATATGCTCGGTACGATAAGAATGACCGACATCAATGCTCAGAAACCATAAAAGCGTCAGACACTAACGCTCGTACCATAAAAGTGATACACAATGTCAGACACTGATGCGCAGTCCACACAGGTAAGAAGATCATCAACTCACCTGTAATCCTCGCCCTCGAACTGATAGACGCTCTCGCTTGGCACGTCGAGAGTGAACTGCCGCAAGGAGGACTCTCCGAGGTCGTCCAGCTTCTTCTGCAGCTCCTCCGTCTGCAGGTACACAAAAGGGCCATTTTTAATAGTGAAAATGTAGGTAATAAATATTTTTTCTCATCCTAGAATTTGAACTACACCTTACAATCTACCACAAGACAAGAAAAACTCTCAAACGTACCTCCCTGAGCAGCACTTGATTTAAAAGTCTCAATACAGAACAATTCATCCGACTTTCCCCTACCATATCACAAATTGCTCGAATTCTTTCAAGGAAACACTTTCCTTTATTACATGACAGACCGCTGATGGCCAGTTAAACATAACACATACAGCAAAGAAAGAAAACAAGACCTCAAATAGACAAGACAATTGAGGCATGAAGTAGTGCACTGACCCGCTGTTCGCCCTGCATGATGAGGTCATCAATATCCTGGTCTGAAATCTCCTGATCTTTGCTCTTGAAAACCTCGTTGGCGCCATGCCTGATCATTGCAAGCATCTCGTCCTTGCCCAGAGAGGTGGCTTTGTTGTCCTGCAGACGACCTGACCAGGCACACAGCGGATATGTGAACGCACACAGCGGATATGTGACCGCACACATTCAGAACTTAGGCACACAAGATTTAGAAAGTGTATGCGTATAGAATAGAATGAGGCTATAGGAACGAACCTTCCGGCCCATTCTTGGGTCGGATAATTACTTCGATGTTAAATGTTCATGTATGTCATGAGGTCAACTCGCTCCACAGCTAATTCAAATGAGCAAGTAAAAAGAGAAAGACTTCTCCTTCCCAGAAGCATCGCGCAGATGTGGTTAAAAATATTCACAAACATTCTATCCACTACTAAAAAGTAGTGGGTAGTGGTACTACCCATCACCCAACGCTAAAAAAAAAAACTCCCAAAACCGCCAGATCACGATAAAATGCGCAACGTTTTCGGTATTAGAGTTCTACCTATTTAATAAATAAACTCCGCAGAGGCAGCTTCGGCTGCTAAATGAAAGAAAGAGAAGGCAAAGAAAAATTTTTCTCAACAAAAAGATGCAGTCCGAGAAGAAAGATGAGGATACACAAACCAGTCCAGACAGATTAAGAGCTGTACGATTGCAGGAACTAATTAGAATAACTACTAGAAGGCAAAATTAAACTGAAAAGTGCACGATTAGATGACAAGAGAACTTGAATGAAACAATGAAGTCCAAATAAGTGTGACTGAAGAATTTAATACAAAGGGTACACCAACGTGTAAATGAAGTCCTTATCTCAAAGAAATGCATGACTCGACGATGCAACACATAATTTCCTACCACTAGTAACGCATATATTTAGTGATTATACGAGTACAGAGGCAATATCCTTACTAACATGTAATACGAGTATACGTATACGAGTATGTATGTGTACGAGTATTAACCCAATTTATTAAAAAATGCATGAACTTTATTACATACTTACCTACTAGTGTACATTATAATTAAAACTCCTGCTTAATACAGCCTGACTCCTCTCCCTACCTAGTTAACATACCACACACACACCCCCATGTACTCTGAACTGCAACACCAAAAATGGAAAAACCGAATGCAAAGGTGGTTCTACTATTAGAAAGTTTCCAAATATTAAGAGTTCCTCCTGCTATTTTTATCCTAAAATGTAACCAACTACCAACCATGCGTAAAGTACAACGAATTTAATGAAATATTTTAATGAAACTTTGTATTATGAGCTCATTCCTTACTTTCAACTTTGTTCTCAAACGTTAATGATTTAAATTACGTTTCTACCATCATGTTTTTAAATGAATAAAAAGTTTCGTATTGTAAACTACTCCCGCTTTTCGTGAAAATGACCTCTTTTGGTAGAGATAGTGATTTTTACAAAGTTGACTTGCGGTGTTCTCCTTACCTTGCTGGATGACGAGCTTGTCGAGCCTAAGCTTGATCTCCGCCCTCTCGACGAGCTTCTCTTCCATGCTGTTCTCATGGATGAACCTAAACACTCGCACCTGCTTCTTCTGACCAATACGATGGGCGCGGTCCATAGCCTGCACACAACTCCTCATTAGGCTTCAAGTACTCAACATTTCTGGACAAACAACCGTCACGTAATAATATCCCACCACAAGGGAAATTTTCTCCAGACTCGAAGAGTTTCATAATAACAGGGAAGCTAAAATAATTCTGGAAGCTAGGTGTTGATTTACAAAATATTTTATAGTGCTATCAGAATTTGTTTGCGTGTCAGGGTATATTGTCGCGTAACATAAAACAATGACATTAGTAACTATGAAAAATAAACACATAATAGATTATTTCTTCTTGATGCACCAAAATCTCTCCGAGTGCAGTACGAAGCAGATATTTTTAATTACTGCACGAAAGCGCCACGTCAATATTAAGTTGCTATTGTCAATTAACTAAATAAATATTCAGCTCAGAAAATAAAATGCGAATTGAAGGATGCCCCCGAGTCCAAACCTGCAAGTCCATCTGAGGGTTCCAGTCAGAGTCGTAGATGATGACGATGTCAGCCGTGGCCAGGTTGATACCCAGACCTCCAGCGCGCGTAGACAACATGAACAAAAACTTCGTCCTGGAACAATACAAATTTGCATCCGATTTGCATTAAGTTAGCATCCGGTTTTATAGTAGAATGTAGGACTAAACATGGGAACTATGCCATTTTATAACCATCAAATATGGAACAAGGTGTGCTTCATCGTTTCAAGTTAGAATGGAACTAGTTCATTGTTTTTTGGAAAGAACGATGTCAGTCTGGACCATTTCAAAATTATCTTCGTGCCAATGCCGTCACTCACGAGCCCACACTACACCCAACAAATCGCACAGGGTGACTGAGTGGCGTAAGACTAGAACGAGTTTCAAGCGTCGATCTGACTCGTTCGGAATTGTCTACACACGTTGGTTCTCCTGAAACCAAGTGGGTGCTTGAAGAAACGGACGAATGACAGCAAATGGCCACACGTGCCTCGGTTAAATAGCAGAAAGCTTGGACGCTTACCTTGTAAATCTCTATTCTTATTTTCTAGCATCTGTATCTCTACTCTTTTCTTTTTCACACGTTTCCCCACGTTTAAAAGTTATTCTTCTTCTAGCAGTGAAAAAGATGGCCGAGTATGTTATGATTCTTCAGTAAAACAAGGCCACGGAAGTACTTCTACACAAGCATCAAATACAAAAACTGAGCTTTCACAAATTGCTGAACGCTCATAGCAACGACCACTCACGAGTCAGGCGCGTTGTAATCGTCGATTTGCCTCTGTCGGTCTTCGTGAGGGGTACTGCCGTCAATGCGGCAGTACAAGTACCCACGCCAGTGTGCGTAGTCTTCCAGAATGTCGAGCATGCGAGTCATTTGAGAGAATATCAGCACACGGGAACCCATAGCCTGCATCTTGGGCAGCAGCTTGTCCAGCACCACCATCTTGCCAGAGTTTTCTACCTGGAAATAGAGTAGTGTAAGCTAGTCTGTTCGAAGCGGCGTCTAGACTCAGTACAGAGAGAATAGAATAGGTAACATAAGTAACCTTAAGATCTCAAACGTAAACACATACTCAAACTTTAACATATATTATGAAACGAACTTTCACGATTTACCCTACTCTTAGATGCTGTACCACAAAAAAATTAGAACATTCAGTAGCTTTCCCCCTCTACACACACCCACATACAACTTAGCTCTAGCAACAACACCAATTCTATCACGCCATCTCAAGCTCCAATAATGCCTGGGAAAGTGTTCATCTGTGTTAAATTCTTCTTTACTCTCAGGTAACAGAAAATACTCGATTCTGACATAATCTACCATTCCCAAAGCTGCGCTGCTTCTTCCGTATCACAAGCTATGAGACTCCTCCATCCCAGTCTAACTTTCTTAACGAATTGACGTCGATTTTGATATTATCGACAGAAATACAGTAGAAGTCTTTTTAACCGGCACCCATGAGACTTTGCTTTTGCCGGTTAATATCACCCAAGTAACTACAAACAATTCATAGACACGCTAGGTATAAAAGCAAAACAATATGAATTGCTTAAAGCAATTGAAGAAAAAACAATGAATAAATATATAAACTTGGCCAGCAGTGCCGGTTTAAAGGAATTCTACTGTATACAGTATGATCGCGATGAGGTTGGACTAGAAACTGCACTCAATCCTCAGCACAACATTCAACAAATTCCACACGAAAAAAATTTGCGTATTTCGAGCAGCAGTACCTATAGTAAGAGACTTGCAAATCGCTTCCTTAGGTATGCTCTTCATATCTCTTAAAAAGTGTAGTAACTATCAATCATTCTAAAATAATAATGGGAACAAATATCAAATTGGTAATAATAGAGCACAGATTTGCGGGAAAATTTCTGGGCCAGTACATTCCGAGCATGAACCATGTCAGTCACAAGCGCCTGACACCATGTTACTAGAGCTCTTAATAAATTAGTGAATAAGAGCTGGGTTTTTTGCCACACATCTATAAGACACTAGCATGACATGCTACTTCACGAGTCACGCTCCTCATCGAGGTAAGTTTGAACATCATAACCATCACACAAGAGCTGTGGTCTGATACGGAGTAACGACAGAGCGGGTCTCTCTCTCTTGCTTCTTGGAGCCTAAACATCACCACCGTAGAATGGCTTTCAAAATAAAGTATTCGAGTCACTAACAGCCCTTTACTACAGGTTTGGTTTGATATAGCTTTACTGTCCAAATGAACCCTGAAGTCCTCGTTGAAAATGTGTATTAAAACAAAAGTTAGAGTATTTATGAAGCCAGCACTGCACTCGACAGTTAAAAAACTCGCCGAACATCTCACCGTTCCGCTTGTTTAGACGCTACCGGTAGTGCGATCAGCTAATAAACAGCGTGTGGTTGTGTAACATTTCTCTTTTCGGGACAAAGATTCGTTTCGTTTTCAAGTGGTTAATTGAACATTACCTCCACACAAGGATAACAAATATGAAGCAATTTAGACACTAACGAGGTGGTAGTCTGTGGTGTAGGGCGGGCCAGGCTCAGCCCCGTCGAAGAGGTATGGGTGGTTGGCACATTTACGCAGCTGCATCAGAATGTTTTGCAGCCTCATTTTCTCCATACGCCCAGCCCCGTTCACGATGTCAATGTCCTTCATCAGAACTTTCGTGTACCTGAAACCACCGAATTGCTCATGATTTGCAACTAATTCAAGTGCACAAATGGCCTATCTGTCTCAGAGAGACACAAATTGCACGACTCGTACGAGTATAGTGTGAACATGTAATTTTTATACGATATCATGTCTCAAGTTTTGCATGCAAAACTCGTGTACCAACGTACGGCCACACTACACATAAGACACTTATATCCAGCGTTGTTGACTCGCTTCCGGGTAGCTAGTGACGCAAACGAAGAGCTATCAGTCCACATACGTTGATGGAAACAGGTAAAATGAGGCAAGGGAAAAACAGAGCACAGTAAAAACAAAGATTGAAATTAACGAGGTAAAAGAAGCATTGACTGAGAAAACGTATAAAGCAGCCGAAGCAGCGAGTTACATACAGGAAAATGTAAGAGCACCCACCACTCGCGCTGCATCTTGCTCAAGGGAAGGTAAATCTTAGTCTCTTTCTTGGGCAGCAGCCTTTTCTCGACATCAGACTTGAGTCGCCTGAGTAAGAAGGGTCTGAGCACTGAGTGCAGCCGCTCCACCAACTTGTTGTCCTCCAGGCAGCTGTTTGAGTTGAACCACGCGTCAAAGTCCTGCAATAATAACATTATTATTAGGATTGTATGTGCCTCTCACATGAATAGTAAGCGTCCAGGCGCATGACTGTGTCTCACATATAAATAATAACAAGCGCATACGTGCGTGACCGTGTCTCTTACATAAATAACGTGCGTTCAGGCGCACGACTGTGTCTCATATAAATAACAAGCGTCTAGGTGCGTAACCGTGTCTCTAACATAAATAACATGCGTTCAGGCGCATGACTGTATCTCTATTGCAGAAGAATGCAATTGTTTGAATGAATCAGTCTCCTTTTTGGGTTTTACTTCTTTCAGAAGTGAAAAGATGTTGCAATTTGCATTGAAGACATTGCGACTTTCTAATGAAATGGAGGTCTCATATGTAGAAATTAGGTCTCGAAGAAGCAAGCAAAATGTTGGTGACACTGACGTTTGAAAAAACAAACGAGGCCATTGAATTTTTTATAATCTTCAAAATAAGAGTCTGTAAACGGACTTGAGGGAGAAAAACATCATTCCTAAATCCTGCACCCAATCTGCTGGTGACGGCAGAAAAAGTACGTAAAACAGTAAAACACCTGTAGAATGAACGCGTAGATCTACAGTGTGAGGTACAATTCTTCTTGCATCCTTTCAAATTAATCTTAATAATTCCTGTTTCGCAAATATTACCTAATGCAATTTTATAAATTAACTGACAGTTAATTCAGGTGGGCTAATGCAGAACACTGGAGCGTTTATTGGGCGCATGAAGTTCAGCTTGTGAACGACCTAGACATTCACTAGGGGGTCATTTAACATATAACACTTTGCAATTTGTGATGTAATATAGATAAATATAAAACACCATTTATCATTTGTTCGTAATTTATGATACAACAAATGTATATAAAACCTTTCAAACACTTCATCGCAATTCATAGTGTAATAAAGAAATATATGAAAACCCTTTCAATCAAAGTATTAACATAAAAATCTGAAAAGAATCCAAGGGAAACTAAACTGTTGTCGCTATGGCTGGAAAAGCTTAGCTAACTTGACATTACGTGACCAGTAGTTCGGTGACAAGTTGATACTGAGGACTGACGACACAAATGCACAACTGACCTCCGAGGAGCTGAACACCTCCGGCAGGAGGAAGTTTAGGAGTGCCCAGAGCTCGTGCAGGTTGTTCTGTAGAGGTGTGCCCGTCAGCAGCAGCCTATTGGCAGTCCTGAACTCACGCACGATCTCGCTCAGCTTACTCTTCTCGTTCTTGATGCGGTGAGCCTCATCGATCACCAAGTACCTGTGGTCAGAGCACGTTGTCAACAGCAGTGCTAGTGATCAAGTAAAAGCCGCTACTGCTGGTTCACACAAATAGAGATTTATGTCTAAAAATGCTCGACTGGGAGGTTAGTACTTCATTGCATGAACGCTTTAACAACTCAATACCCTCTAAGATTTAGGGGACAGTGACAAGGCATATAAGTATTCATATACTATGATTTTAACCATTCAATTAAAATGTAACCAAAAAAAGCAATATTTACAGACGCGCAATTAAAATTTGGAACAGTGCACATCTGGCCTAACTTGCGAGTTGTCACCTGAGCGCGTACTAAAATGTTTATAAAAGATCACAGTTGCAGTGAGACAAATACAATGCTTAGGTCTTGTTAAGTTCATTATAATGCTAAAAGAATGCATTTGCATTCTCTTGATGTAAGTTGAACATGATAATACTGACTGGGCTGCTTTGTTAAAAGCTAAAGGAAAAACGGATAATAGGAAAACAATAACCAGAGAGATGAGACGAATTATGTCGGTATTTCAAGAATGTAGAATTAGAATCAAATTAAATATCAGGATGAAGCTGAAAATAAAGGTAAAGTCGCCACAGCGCGAGAGGAGTTGCCTCAAATTAAGAGATTGTTACTTCAAATTCACCTCCAGTTGAACTTTTTGAAGACGCTCTTCTCTTTGATGCACATCTCGTAGGAGGTGATGCACACGTCCCAGTCTCCAGGCATCATCACGTCACGGATGAAGTTAGCCTGTCGTCAATTATACACAATGTACTCGAACACGATTATCACTCATGCCTTCATTTTTATACTTAGAATATAGTTTGAAAATAACATGGTTGAAGCTACTTTTTATGGTTATGTTGTACAACTCCCACACACCAATCGCATCGTAGTGTCTGCAAGTCCCACAAGCCAATCACAGCACGGCACCGGCAACTCCCACAAGCCAATAGCAACACCAACACGTAGGCATATCACCACCTAGGTCATACGTACAAGAATGAACTACAGCAAGTATCAGGAGTTGTTATTCGGTCACAAAGCGAGCTGCACCAGGCAGAGGGAGCTCTAGCTCTTCTACCATTCGCCTTAAGTTCATCATTGGAAGGTTATTCATTAAAAGACAACATCACTATAAGGTTTGGCGTGACCGGTTGTCACGGTAACACCTGGACTGCTAACTGTGATGTAGTGAGCCCCAATACACTATACTCTCAACTTCGGTCCTAGCTCTTATGAAACTACGTGTTATACAAAAACAATGTTTGTCTGTGTATTTATTCGTTATATGAAAACATTGCGTCTACAGTTATTACTTACGTAGAAGTAACGCCTTGGTCGCTTTTAGTTATGAAAGAAAATTTCTGCAGCTATTACCAATACAAGAACTACGTGTTTCTTAGCAACTATTAGTTATAATATAGGATCATTGTTTCTCTTTGAAGGGATGAGTTGTATAGAAGCCATGCTACAGTCCTGAGTCGTGTGAAAGATACACACCAGCTCAGCGTACATTTCAGAACACAGTGCTTCAATACACAGCTAATCGCACTGCACACAGCTCGTTAATAACCCTTTGCTACGTGAACTATTTATTACATTTTCCCTCAAAGAAGTGATGAAAAAATACTAGTGATATGAGGTCTGTACGGATATTGTGTGTCATCAAAATATATCACTACAAAGTTGGTACTTTAAAAACAAGAGTATGGATACATGCCTTAAATGTCACAAGATAATAAGGGTTCTGGGCTTTGTTCTAGACCTGGCACATCATGCAGGGAATGGTTGGCAGCAGCAGGTTCAACACCACCAACGAAGCAACCAAGTAAACAGAAACTGCTAGTTTTGAAAAATTTCCAATCCTGGTAGACATTTTCAGATACTTCACACCATAAATAAGTAATCACTTCAGATATATTCTACATGCCTGAATGATCTGCTAGTAAAGTTGAAAAGTAACTCCAAGTGGTACAAAAATTTCGGAACATGAGCAGATTACTGCTTAAACAACAAAATTTAAACGTGAGCCCTGCTAAGATGTTCCCACCTAAAGCATATCTCTGACTAGAGGACTCTCCTGTCTTGAGAATTTAACAAAATTCAGATGCTCTGACGGGCATAAAAAAACTTAAAGCACAACGACACCGGCCCACAAAATATCTCCCCAAACACGGACTAGAAACACCGACCCTGGCGAGCTGGTCTCCAATGAGACACACGGCCGTGATGCTTGGGCACCAGCGCTTGAACTCATTCTCCCAGTTGCGGAGTGTGGACTTGGGCACAATCACCATGTGGGGGCCGTTCACGTTGCGGTAGTGCTTCATGTACCTGCAACACACGACGTAATGTCACCTTGTGCTCACACAGTCTGACCAACTACAATACAAGTAAAATGTGAAAAATCGGGAATCCTGTACAACCTCCAAAAGCGTTTGGTCTTCAACACACGCAGTGCTACTCGTTTCTTAACCTTAATTCTCCCAGGTCTTTTTCAAAGAAAAAATTTTCACAATTGCTTTGATATTTTGAGTGACACCGCATGTCACTAATAAAACACCGCATGTCCCATTTTAGGTTGTAATACCAAATAAAAAAGAAGATATGAGGTGCTGCCATATGGAAACACTAGTAAGATGTATGTACATTTCAACAGAACTAAGAAGTTGTATATTCCATTCATAAATTGATTGCCTTATACATGCAAACATTGTAAAACAAATACGAGCTTGAAATAAAAATAACCCAAACATAAATACTTCAAGTTTTCATTTATCTAGAACATCACTTCTTGTGGTAGTCAACAAAATAAGGTACACACAATCCAACATCACACTTCCTGCATCGACTTAGGTTAACTGATTTGCACGTCTTCTTTTCTTCTGGTTTGGTACATTTTCAACCAAATGATCAACTCCATCATAGCGCGCTGCATCAGAGAAACTAGTGGATGGTTTTCGTCCAGTACCAATAGGTGGAACACCAAACTGTAATAAGTATGACATTATAATATTTCTAGTGAATCTATGCAAAGAGTCTCAATCATTATTCAGTCTCGCAAGTTGCCAGGGATTGTGTACAGAGACATCAAGAAGCCACGTGAAAAAACTCAATTTTTTCCCTCTTATTCCGATTCTATGCTTATTCACGTTTTTATTCATCATATCAACGCCACTCATCTTTTCATTGTACATTTGGATCACTGTTGGAATGTTCGCATCAATTTTCTTTTTTTCAGCCCGTGCCCATCGTTTTACAGTTGCATGTCCGACATCGTCGTATAGTGTTGAAGCAACAGTAACAGTACTGTTATCTTTCCATCGAGTGACTGCTACCACATCATCCCCTTGTGATGCATATGCAGTACTCACTGATCCACGAGGCTCTTTGTTCATAGTTGCTGTATCAAACAAGATGCAAAGCATTGCCTATTCTATTAGAACGAATTGTTCCGATGCAATTGTACCCACGCTCCTTTAGTTCTAACAGCAAAGGTACAGAAGTACGAGTAAAAAGGTTGTCACAATAAATTGTGTACGACAGGCTTTTTCTCTCGTCAGAATACTGATCTAGTAAATGATGAACAATTGCAGAACATTTACCAAATTCTGCTACCTTTTTATCATTTCCATTGAATGTCTTCCCCTGATGTATGTCAAAGTTGATCAAATACCCAGCAGTAGTATTTTGGCACCACACTTTATAACCGAAACGAATTGGTTTGTTACGTATAGCTTGTTTACAGCCATGCTTTCCAAAATACTCAACAATTGATTCATCATGAGATACATTTAGACATGGAATGAAATGTTTTATGAACTTTGTTTGAAGGTGTATTACTAGTGGTCATAGTTTTGAATATTAATCAGTTACATTAACTCACTGTTGTCCGTGAAATTAAGGCATCGCATATGATCAAATCTATTCTTAAGCATTGCTTTATAAACTGCATAATTTCTAAGATCATCCCCATTGTCCACAGAGAAGCCTTACTCGTTCTATTGCTATATCCAGACACTAATGAAAATACTGAAAAACACTTTCAACTCCTCGTCTGTGATATGTTCGTAAGTAATATTCTTTTGCATAGCATACAAATTAGATTGCTTCTCTACTAATTCTAGCAATTCTTCATCAAAGAACAACTCAAACAGTTCACGCGGTGATTTGTTGAGATATGGTACCGTACACTTTTCAGGAAAAATGAGCACATTTGTAACATTTTACACTGTGTTTGACCATTTCAATTGCTTATCTTGTTTTCGCTTCTTTGCAGTTGGTTGTAAATCCTCACTTATACTACATACACATCAGTTTGTCAGCATCTTTTAGAAGGTTGACGTTGTGCTGTAGCTTTCAGCTGCTTTCAAGACATTCGGGTTGGATCTCCTTGGTCTTGATCACCTGAATCTTCATCCGTTAGTTTATGGACATCTGGTGGTTCAATAACCACATAACAATGGTCTCCTACCCCTTCTTCCTCCAACCTCTCCCATTCGTACAAAATCTCATTCACTGTGAGGGTTCTGAGAAAAATGAAGATTATACCCGGATTTTACTAGCTTTGCCATATGGACAAGGACAAATATTTGCATATAATTCATGAATATAAACCTACAGAAACAATTCATCCGTAAATATATATTATATAAAGGTACAATATTAACACAGCATGCGTACATTTTGATAACAATACTTCACGTCTCTACTGTAAGCTTACCTTTTTCGTGTCGACATTTCTTGACCGCAAAAATATTTAACAAACTCTCAGGACCAGCACCCAGTTGCAACTGAGCCACCACCGTGCTGAACGTGTGTAGCTGCATCAACTGAGAATGTTCACTACGCGTTTGGTACGAACTTTGTCTGTCTATTAGTTTTACAGCAAATATAAAATGTACATCAAAAGTGTTGTCATACGGCAACACTAGGAGGATTAAGGTTGAGACCAGTGGTTCTCAGTCCTCTTGAGACTTCTTACCCATAATCTTGCAACACACGCGACCACCTACATGTACTATCACCAGCTTGAAACAAAAACTAAATATGTAAGAAAAAATACAATCAATGAGTTGAAATGAAAAGCAACTTCTAACAAGGCTATGCGACATCCAGAGGGTCGTAACCCTCAGGTTGGGAAGTACTACTTTAGACAGCCCTGTGCATCCCCTTTCTACAGTAATAATTTAAATAAAAACAAATTAATACGCCAAGTATACACATAATTCTACAGAATTACACAGCGACAGACAATACCTAGAAATACATAAATGAGGCAAGCAATACATTTCAAAAGAGAAAAGCCTGCAGCAACAACTGACCCGATGAGAGAAATGGTCTGCAGGGTCTTGCCCAGCCCCATCTCGTCGGCCAGGATGCCATTGATGCCATTTTCGTACAGCCCGATCATCCAGTTGAGACCCCGCACCTACAAGGCGGCACTGTGTTAATTGGAAGCTGTATAATGCACACAAGATAAGCCACGTTAAGCATAATAGATCAAAGTTTTCTCGGTTAAAATGGTGATCGCTCATTATGTAATAACGAGCATCTCACATGGCAAAAAACTGGATGTGGAAAATTAAATGTCAAAAATTGTGGAAGCTAGAGGTGACAATTTCATGTCAATTTGAGTCTGCTGCCTGCAATTCCCACATCCAAATCACAGCGTGGTGACTGCAACTCTCAAACCAACAACAGCCCTGATGGTACTAATTTTAAGCACAGCACCAGTTTTAATCCACTGAATTTTATAGTAACGCACCTTAGACTTGCAATATATCTGTTACTTGAAGTCAGGGGTTCCCTAATTTCATACTTCTCCTAACCCCTCTGTGGATGTCATAAGTCTCCACGAACCCCTGACTTTTTGAGACACGATTTGAGCCAGCTAAGGATGAACAGGCAGGCTAGATGCTGTTGTTTCTCCCTCACAACTCTAGTTCTGAGTCTCAGCGATGTCTCAAAACCTCTGGAGATACACTTACACCTAAGCTAGGGAACCCCTGCAGTTCAAATGGCCTTGCTGCATCACCGCCCACTGACGCACTAAATTCCACATTTTCGTCTTCCCAGGTTATATGCAATGCATAGTCAACCCCTCTTATGTTCAAAGCATCTGAACACTTCCACAGGACGGCATTAACAATTTATCACTGCTAACTAACAGCCTGCACTCCTACCTTGCCATCAGGCTTCGGAAGTCGCCAGTGCAGGTGCTGCTCGACCACGCAAAGGCTCACTCCCTTCCCTCTAATCAATTGAATCCACGACCGGCTGCATGGAAAACGCCATCGTTTCCGTAATTGAACCACTCAATTCCGAGACTCCAGCACATACATCCATTAAAATTCCACTGAACTTGTTTGCAAATATGTCGTTTCAGCCCTTTGGACTTCCACCCCGATTTTGTGCCAGAATAAGCCTTTTAACAAGGTGTAGAGTGTGGGGTGACAGAACCAGAAGGAAATGTGAGAAAGCTCACCTGGTAGTCCCTCATCTCGCCCCCAGTGATGTAGGCAGGGGACTCCTCAAACCTGGTGATAATCTTTGTGTTCTTTGTGCTCTCTGCCAGCAGCTCTTCATCCTCCTCCTGTTCAGTCATGCGGTGGCGGTGACTGCACAGACACCAGGCAAAACTTTAGCACTGCAGGCTTGTTGGCAGGCAGTGCAAGCATGCAGGGATCATGGTGAGGGTCAGTGTTAAGACAGCAAACACGAAAAATAGAGCAAGGTCGGAAAAATAGAGCAAAGAGGGACAAATAGAGCAAAGAGGGACAAATAGAGCAAAGACGGACAAATAGAGCAAAGACGGAAAAATAGAGCAAAGAGGGACAAATAGAGCAAAGACGGACAATAGAGCGGACAAAAAAAAATAGAGAAAAATAGAGAAGAATAGAGCAAAGAGAAAGAATAGACCAAAGAGAAAGAATAGACCAAAGAGAAAGAATAGACCAAAGAGAAAGAATAGACCAAAGAGAAAGAATAGACCAAAGAGGAAGAATAGAGCAAAGGGGAAGAATAGAGCAAAGAGGAAGAATAGAGCAAAGAGGAAGAATAGAGCAAAGAGGAAGAATAGAGTAAAGAGGAAGAATAGAGTAAAGAGGAAGAATAGAGTAAAGAGGAAAAATCGAATGAAAAGGAGTAAAGGGAAAAATGAGAGCAAAAACAAAACAGAAAATCAGGATGAAAAAACTGAAGAAAAATTAAGAGGAAAACAGAGTGAGGGTGGAAAGAGAAACAAATAATGAGTAAAAAAAGAGTAAAAAAAAGAGCAAGGAAGAAGTAGAGATGCAAATGATGGCTTCAAGTCGTAAGTAAACTTTTTTGGGAGTACATGCAGTATCACAAAACAAGTATCATTACACAGAGGAAGAAAACACATACCATATCTTGAAAGTCACTTTCTAGCATAAATCATGAATGAACATAGCTCTCTCAGGACTGCAGGAAGAGAAGTCGATCCTACATCCTGATCATTGCATACTTTACATCATTGATTTTACGCTGGAAAACACAAGCAAGTAGTGTTGTGATGGACTGCACTCACTCTCCAGCAGACAGCTTCCTCTCTGTGTTGTTCTTCTTGGGCCTGCCAGGCTTGCACTTAAGGGGTGAAGAAGGAGCTTTGTCTCTCATGCCAGCCATGAAGTGAGAGAAG
Organism: Trinorchestia longiramus; assembly: GCA_006783055.1. Lineage (NCBI taxonomy): Eukaryota > Metazoa > Arthropoda > Malacostraca > Amphipoda > Talitridae > Trinorchestia > Trinorchestia longiramus. The sequence continues at coordinate 14,185 of VCRD01002329.1, read as the reverse complement.
ATCTCTGTCTGCTTCAGCAGGTAGTCAAACCGTTTGCCTCGGTCGGTCTCCTAAGATACAATTATCCAGAATTTAATTTCTACATGCCATAAAACTCTGTATTCATCACACTATGTACACAAAATCCTAAACAAAGAAAATGCACATAAACGTAGTACTAATCATCAAATAGAATAAAGCAACACACTAAATATGAGTAAATGCCTTTATATTTACCATATAAAGACACTTGTCACAGAAGTAAGCAATGAACATCAATGGAGGCAGCAAGACTGATGAAATAAGAACAAAGAACTACAACAAACCTTCAGCATATGTTAATAAGTTGAACACAAACATAAATAGAGCATCCATTAGCACACAAATGCACCAATAGTAAAATTTGCCAACTGACTTACAAGGCTCAGTCCACATCATTTATGTGGACTTTTATTTATGGAACAACTTTGGAGACGTTTTGCTTTTTTCAAGCCAATGCTAGACTGGTCCCTCTACTCAGTTGAAAAAAATGGTATGATAGATTTTCTCATAATTCCTGGTACTGAACACAACATCCCAAATTGACCAACAAATGAAGGACAAGTAAAATACAAAGCATTGCATCATCAGACTACTAGCAAGCAACAGACCAGGACATGAGATGAGTCATGTTGGTCTGCATAAAAGCATTGTGCAAACTTAGGTCTGCCATTACACAAGACTTAGTAAGCCACATCCTCAGTAATAAAATACTAAGCTCATTTACATAAGTATAGCAGGCCGACTTCTGTGAGTAATCTTTACAAATTCACACAAATTCAATTTTTGACAATTGTTATGTTGCAATTGAAAGAAATCCCAGTGTTTGTCACCCATCAAATTCATGGCCCAGAAACATTATTCTAATGAAGACATGAAAAATTGTCATTATTTTCTATACCATAAAAGTATTCACTATTAATTCATTGATTCCATATAATGACTATTTCACAAGTCTTAATACATATTCAGACTTTAGTTATAACTAATAAATGATTAGGTCTAGGGTTTTTTGCCATTCCATGGTTCAAGAATTAAATGAACAATAATTAATATACATCAAAAATACATCCACTCCCTACCACTAGAAGATGTTGAAGGTAAATCAGAGCATATTGTCCTAGTTACCTACCACTAGAAGATGTTGAAGGTAAATCAGAGCATATTGTCCTAGTTACAACAGTTTCTAGGAATGCAGTAATGTAGCTATTAAGATAAAAAGTATATAATTTATAGAGGCTTCTTAGTTCTCTTGGTCTCAAGGTCTAGCAGTTCATATTGTACGGTACCAAACCTCTGTGCATCTCACAAGTTTACCTGTTAGGCAATACAACAGTAGACTAGGTTTATCATTTAGAGCTTTCATCCACAACTGTGTGCATGCATGTCACTCAACAACTAGAACATTAAAGAACCCTTCCATCAACAGTGATACTAAAAACCCTGTACTCTTCATAAGTTTTATGCACTAATGCAAGAAACAGTTATTTCCAAAAGTAAAGGTAACACCTGCTACCACCATAAATATGGCATTCAAGACTAAGGACCTACTGATACACCAATATACTACAACCAGCAGTTGCCATCCAAATGAAGTTTACACTAAGTCTATAAATTCTCAAGCCAATTCAAGTAGAGAATATGTATCTAAAATTAGCATGGATGTGCCATACAAATTATTGAGACCAGTTTATGGCTTCAGCCAAAAGAATTTTTCCCTCTTGCTGTTACGATTACGAGCTGTTTCTCGTTTCACGCCGTGAGCTCGCACTTATCGGTAAGACCTCAACTCATCGCCCATGGACACATCCCAGGATCGTCGCATGGAGCTCACCATCATCCTTACTCTAAGAATGTTAATCTTAAAAATTTGAAAAACCAATGCACTAATGTCTATGTACTGTGTACTTGATTGGAAATAAAGTTGTTTGTTTGTTTGCTTCAAAAATAACTTACCATCTTTGTCTCATATTCTCCTGTTTTGCTGGAAGAAGTAGTTTCCCCAGACGAGGAGGCATTCTGTAAAATATTTAAATCTTAATAGAATATAGATTATGTTCTCTAATAATTTGCTATCAGTATCAAAAAGATTAAATACAACTTTTGCAAAGCTCTTAGAATCTGATAGTAATATGAGAAAGAAATGATTATTCTACAGCACGTTAGATTTTAAAACAAGTTTATATAATTTCTGCAAATTCACTAACTTTTTTGGAACCTTATTTCATGTGTTAATTTACAGCATATTAGAGCCCATAAAAAAAATTCATCATCAGCATCGGCAAAAGTAGAACTTGAGTTTTTCAAAATATACACATGCTGGTATGGTGTAACTAAAACAGAACCAGTCGCAGCTGATCATCAGATGAACAAGCAGCTGAAGACTACTTGCAACAATCAAGTCTTTCATGCACACCTGGCAGTTCAGTCACAGAAATTAACAGGCTAGTAAAATGTTGAACATCAAGTAATGTTGTGCAAAGTCTTGCAGAGTCATTAATAAATTAGATCAATATCATTGAAATTGAATAATGAACATATAAGTAATTTAATCTTGAACAATGCCATTTTGTTCAATTATGCATTAAATTTCATAGACATTTATAATGCTTTCCAGCTTTTTCCTTGACCCTCTATAAATCATGTGAGCACATAAACTGTTCTTATTGCCCATTTTAAATGGGAAAACTCAACTGCCCCACATGCATGAAGCAGAGTCATGACAAGACAGAAACAATTAACACAGTTCTCATCCAAATAATTGACACACATCAGCTCATGATGTGATCATTGAATCCATTCCATACACTGAGAACGTAGCTGCATTTGGTACATCACTAGTGGATCGAGGCTCACACTTTACACGAACTATAGTATATCTGTGGTCGGAAATTTTGTACGAATTCAGCTTACCGTCTCTGCAGTCTAAGCAATTACTTTCAAGAATTTATGTAATTTCTTCATACGCAAAAATTTAGCAGGCTCAGAAATGAGATCTTCAAATCTTAATCTTAATCATGTTTCTAGTCATCTTATATTCATTAGTAAATTTTAAGAAAGTGTAGCTAATCAGAAAAATATTGACGTTCATTAAACAATTTAAAATATAAATACCAATATATGCTTACAGAATTATCTTCTACATCCATAGCTTCTGGCTGCTCCTCGTTATCTGACATTGTTTTCATTAGCCAAAGCTAATCCTTTAAAATTATACCACTCGCCGCATGCAACCGCACAATGAGACTTTTACTCTAACACAATGAAATCTTGCCCTTGATTCTTGAATCGGCGTGCGCAGGGCTACCAACATGTGGAAGAAGCGGGAAATGTTGAAAATAATTTGCGGTGATTATATATATATATATAGTTGTCTCATGACATATATACATATATATATAGCTAGCATTTCAAATACAATGAATTTAAAAGTATTAAGATAGGTATTCATTTTTAACACTGAAAATACGACTAAAACTATCATCTGTTTGTAAAAAAAATTTATAATTAAAACACGTGTATTAAATACACATTATTGTCATATTTTTATATTGACTAACAATAGTCATTGGCGTATTCTCAACTAGAGCTTAGCCAGTAATGGGCACTATATACATTGAATGGAATTTAACACTATATGCTAAATACATTTTCCATATGTTTTTAAATTCTATATACTAAGCACATGCCATGTATTTAGATACTTCAGTAGATATTTCTCTCTTAGAACTAGGTGACATATTAAAGAATCAAGAGCAGACCGGAGGGAAAATCTCGACACCGATCTCGACACCGAACTTGACCCGAACTGAAAAATCTTCAGATCTCCAGAAAAAATCTTGAAACAACAGTTTCGTTAATTATTTACGTTCTATGCATCGTAGGACCTTCATTTTGGTCTCAAATTAAAGCTAATAACATCCTCTCACTGAATAATTATAAATTAACGCCCCTTGCTTAACCACCCGCACTGAGGGGGACGCCGTTTCTTGACACCCGTTTTCGAGTCCACTGACGATATTTATACCTTCCAGTTAACGTAATTATTTCTCATCTCTCCATTCCACAAATTTCATTTACATATCAAATCAAAGCTAATTATCTAGACATGTGCCCTGAATAAATTAAAACCTTCTACAATCAACCTTTGTTAGCATGGGGGACGTCAACCCTTGACACTCGTTTTGGACTCCACTAACGATATTTATACCTTCCAGTTAACGTAATTATTTCAGATCTATTCATCCCACAAACTTCATTTACATATCAAATCAAAGCTAATAATCTATTCATGTGCCCTGGATAATTTAAAATCTCCTACAACCTATGTTTATTAGCATGGGGCACGCTAATAATCGACACTCGTTTTGGACTCCACTAACGATATATAAACCTTCCGGTTAACGTAATTATTTCTCATCTATTCATCCCACAAACTTCATTTACATATCAAATCAAAGCTAATAATCTAGACATGTGCTCTGGATAATTTAAAATCTCCTACAGCTAATGTTTATTAGCTTGGGGCNACTCTTTCTTCATTTTCACTGTGGCTTTGTCGGGTTTTCTTTGTTTCCTCTTCACTCTTGAGTGCTGATTTGAATTTCTGAAAGTTCATTTCTGCACTGTCACGTTGTGTGACGACGGTAGAGAACGCGTTGTAGGCGGCTGGCAAACCCCTGATAATCATGGCGATTATCAGTCCATCGCTGATCATTTCGCCGGCCCTTTTCAGGTAGAAACAGTGGTTTCTGCACGCAGCAAATAGTCGGTTATTGTCTCGCCATTTTGCATCTTCAGAGCGGCCAACTCACAATACAGAGAAATAATTCTCGGTTTACTGCTACCGAGGTAATGATCACGCAGTATCTTCATGGATTTTCTTCCATCTCCATAGGCGTCCCGAATAATTAACGAGAGGCTTTTATCATCGAGCCTTTGCACGAGCTCGGAAAATACTTGCTTGTTCTTCTCAACATCCAGACTTGATTCTTCGCCCTCAAGGACGGAATTCAACGATTTCAAGTCTAGGTAGGCCCGGAATTTAACTTCCCACAAGTCATACCTTTCATCATTGCCATCAAAAGTAAGGTTACTGGGCCCATAACCTGTTAGACCAGTTAGGCCTCGTTCCATCTTGGATTATGGAGTACGGCAACGATTACAGGTATGAGATGTGGGGTGAAACAAAAAACAGTCCAAACTTGGAGCTTATATATTATACGTCCATCAGGCTTGGCGACAAGAAGAAGAAGAAGGAACTCAGTGAGTCCTCGAAGGAAGTACACACATGAACATAGAAAACGGGACGGAAGTAATTTAATGGGTGACTGCAGCAACTCATATATATGTATAAATATATATACTGAAGTTGGATCTCAACACTAACAATCTAGACATGTGCCCTGGATAAATTAAAACCTCCTACAATCAACGTTTATTAGCATGGGGCACGTCAACCCTCGACACTCGTTTTGGACTCCACTAACGATATTTATACCTTCCGGTTAACGTAATTATTTCTCATCTATCAATCCCATAAACTCATTGACATATCAAATCAAAGCTAATTATCTAGACATGTGCCCTGGATAAATTAACATCTCCTACAATCAACCTTTATTAGCATGGGGCACGTCAACCCTCGACACTCGTTTTGGACTCCACTAACGGTATTTATACCCTCCGGTTAACGTAATTATTTCTCATCTATCAATCCCTCAAACTTCATTTACATATCAAATCAAAGCTAACAATCTAGACATGTGTCCTGCATAAATTATTATCTCCTACAATCAACATTTATTAGCATGGGCCACGTCAACCCTCGACACTCGTTTTGGACTCCACTAACGATATTTATACCTTCCGGTTAACGTAATTATTTCTCATATATTCATCCCATAAACTTCATTTACATATCAAATCAAAGCTAACGATCTCGACATGTGCCCTGGATAAATTAAAACCTCCTACAACCAATTTTTATTAGCATGGAGCACGCTAATATTCGACACTCGTTTTGAACTCCACTAACGGTATTTATACCTTCCTGTTAACGTAATTATTTCTCATCTATTCATCCACATCCACAAAAATTATTTTGGACTCCACTAACGATATTTATACCTTCCGGTTAACGTAATTATTTCTCATCTATCAATCCCACAAACTTCATTTACATATCAAATCAAAGCTAACGATCTAGACATGTACCATGGATAAATTAATACCTCCTACAACCAATGTTTATTAGCATGGGGTACGCTAATAATCGACACTCGTTTTGAACTCTACTAACGATATTTATACCTTCCGGTTAACGTAATTATTTCTCATCTATCAATCCCACAAACTTCATTTACATATCAAATCAAAGCTAACAATCTAGACATGTGCCCTGAATAAATTAATATCTCCTACAATCAACGTTTATTAGCATGGAGCACGTCAACCCTCGACACTCGTTTTGGACTCCACTAACGATATTTATACCTTCCGGTTAACATAATTATTTCTCATCTATCAATCCCACAAACTTCATTTACATATCAAATCAAAGCTATCAATCTTGACATGTGCCCTGAATAAATTAACATCTCCTACAATCAACATTTATTAGCATGGGGCACGTCAACCCTCGACACTCGTTTTAGACTCCACTAACGATATTTATACCTTCTGGTTAACGTAATTATTTCTCATCTATTCATCCCATAAACTTCATTTACATATCAAATCAAAGCTAACAATCTAGACATGTGCCCTGGATAAATTAAAACCTCCTACAACCAATGTTTATTAGCACGGAGCACGCTAATATTCGACACTCGTTTTGAACTCCACTAACGGTATTTATACCTTCCGGTTAACGTAATTATTTCTCATCTATTCATCCCACAAACTTCATTTACATATCAAAGCAAAGCTATTGATCTAGACAGGTACCCTGGATAAATTAATACCTCCTACAACCAACCTTTATTAGCATGGGGCACGCCAATCCTCGACACTCGTTTTGAACTCCATTAACGGTATTTATACCTTCCGGTTAACATAATTATTTCTCATCTATTCATCCCACAAACTTCATTTACATATCAAATCAAAGCTAACATTCTGAAAATAGGGTATAGTTATATTATGAATTATATTTGCTGCAATGTACTTACAAATCACAGCTGTAGTCAAAATGAACATGTTCAAACATTTTGTTAATATGCGAGAATGTGTTTCGCTGACATACTTACTTCATTTCTTCTCCATGTCTAGCATTGACTGCATGCATGGTGATTCCTGGGAGTGATTTTGCTGGCCCATTTCTTTTCGTAAAAGTGAAGTAACCGTTTCTTTTAGTTCCACCACCGCTGTCAACTCTTCTCTTTTTCCTCAAGGGATGATGATGTATGTTGAACGCACTCGGATTTTCTTATCCCCTCTGTGCGTCCCGCCAATGCATGAGTCGTCTTTTTCAGGGATCACCGGGAATCCACCCATGGTCCTGGCTCAGTGCAATCCACCTGGACCCATGGCATTTGAGCCATGCGCTTCGTGCGCTTCGAGGCACTTGGCGATATGCTACCGAATCTGATATGTGTCAAATCTTAAGAGCCAAGGGTCATCTCTTTGTGCAATAGATGTAGCAAAACAAACAAACAATCTTTATTTCCAATCAAGTACACAGTACATAGACATTTAGTACATTGGTTTTTCAAATTCTTAAGGTTAATATTCTTAGAGTAAGGATGATGGTGAGCTCCATGCGACGATCCTGGGATGTGTCCATGGGTGGGGAGTTGAGGGCTTACCGATAAGTGCGAGCTTATGGCGTGAAACGAGAAACAGCTCGTATTCATTGCCGGGTTTCGAACCCGCACGCAATCTTTCTGCACAAGCAGAGACCCGATACAGAACACGGGCCGCATACCACTCAACTAGGATGGCTGCTAGGGTGCCAGTGCCAGGCCAATGCATAGGCTCCGCAACTAGAACCGTCGTCTTGATGCTGTACGGAAATGCAATTTAACCGTATTTTTTGAACAGAGTGTATCGGGCGATAAACCTTTCTTAAGTACTCTTGCACATCATTACTCGGTTCAAGGTTCATGGAACACATATAATTAACAACTACATCCCCTTCTGCGACAGGTTCATGGCATACATTCGTTACTAGTGCCCAATGCAATCCACCTGGACCCATGGCATTTGAGCCATTCTTTTTAAGTGTTATGCTGCATTGAGAATAATGGGTGTTGATGATTTGAATAAGTGGCTGGTGAACGGATTTTAATGATTGAGGATTATATACGGCGAGTACTGAGTGTGTTGTGAAATTAGAATATTTCTTTTTCAAGAGCGTCATAAATGCATCGATTTCATCACTAGAAAACCACTGACTCGTTTGGAGAATGATTGACCTGCTTTTCATCAACAATTTAAAGTCCGAAGAATGAACCCAAACTTTTTCCTTTCCGGCTGTGTTGATATCAGAATCTGAAAAGTCTCCAATATTGATTACGGTTTCGCTGTTTTGTTCATTTACATTTCGGTCATTTTTCGCTCTTTTTGTGCCCTTTTCGGGGGGAGACCATGAGAGGGTGCTCACTCTAATTTTTTTAAGCTTTAATACATCGGCTACATGACCTTTGTTTTTCTTTACCTTTTCTTCTGTGTCTTCCTTTGCTGTGGCTAAATTCTTTCTATTTTTTTTTAACAAATCTTATGTATCGACTTTATTGGAAATAGGAGAGAGTGAGAGAGGGAGAGAGTGAGAGAGGGAGCGAGTGAGGGAGGGAGAGAGTGAGGGAGGGAGAGAGTGAGGGCGGGAGAGAGTGAAGGAGGGAGAGAGTGAGAGAGAGAGAGGGGGAGAGAGAGAAGGAGAGAACGAAGGGGAAAGAAAGAGGGGAAGAGAGGGAGATGGTGGGAATGAGGGAGGGGGAGAGGGGGAGAGAGGGGGACAGAGGGAGATGGTAAGAAGGGAGGATGGGGAGAGGGGGAGAGGGAGAGAAAGAGATAGAGATACATAGTCGATTACACAGGCTCTACTCTAATATATATTTATATTAGCGTTTATGGTTACTAATTGTTCTGATTGCTGAATTACTCTGGAGTTCGACGGGTTTCTTGAAATGAAGTATTGCAGTGAAACACTTTCGCGCATATCAACAAATTGTTTGAACATGTGCATTTTGACCACAACTGTGATTGTGATGCATATTGAGGTAAATATAATGATTTTTATTGTACGGTGAACGATCAGGAATGCGTATTATGTTAGGGGAAAAAAGAGGAAAGATAACACATGAAAAAGTGCAATGGAATAGTCTAGCTGTACTTAAAAGAATCGATGAAACGATGTATTATGAGAAAGTTCTTAGCTTTGATTTGATAAATAAATGAAATTTGTGGGATGAATAGATGAGAAATAATTACGTTAACTGGAAGGTATAAATATCGTTAGTGGAGTCCAAAACGAGTTGTAAAGTTTGATTGTGCTTGGGGAATTTTAAGCAACCAACTTTAACAAAACCTAATCTAACTCACCGTGTGACCTTACTCAAGGAGAATAAAGGAACTCATCACAGGAACTCAGCTTGTATTCCAGGAAGTTGGCACGAAAAATAGCTTGGAAATTCTTGGGATGCTTGAGCCAGTCCAGAGCGTCCAGATGATGGTTAGGCCAGTCCAGCTTCAAGGGTGAAGGCCAGTCCAGAGCTACAGCGACTGCGGCTTGAAATGTTGCACCAGTACAGCGAGTGGCAGTATGTGACGTATCAGTGTACAAGTGCGGTAAGTCTAGTAAGTGTACAGTGAGTGGCAGTGAGTGGGTGGCAGACGGTCCCCCAAATTCTCCACTACGCACAAAACGGATTCAAGACAACAATAAAATCAGTGGCGTGGGATCAAGTATATATAGCAACGCGGACCTGAAACGGGGTAGGATCCGCGAATGTTGCCAGCCTAAAAGTCCTTTGTTTATTTGGAACGCTCAGATCTGATTATTTAATATAAATAAAATATATCCCTGAGTTGTCACTAACCTTGCCAAAGAGACTAAAATAAGGCTAAAATTCTGTAATAATTTTTACGACAATCTCTAGTGAGAAAATGAATTAAATGCTAACTTATATTCAATTGATATAATTGCTAACTTATATTTTAACGCGCTATTACAGAAATATGAATGGTACATTGAGTGATACAGTTCATGCTACAGAGTGTCGAGGGTTGACGTGCCCCATGCTAATAAAGGTTGATTGCAGGAGGTTTTAATTTTATCCAGGGCACATATCTAAATTGTTAGCTTTGATTTGATATGTAAATGAAGGTTGTGGGAGGAATAGATGGGAAAAAATTACGTTAACCGGAAGGTATAAATATCGTTAGTGGAGTCCAAAACGAGTGTCGATTATTAGCGTGCCTGTGGCATAATGTATAAATTAGTAATTGGCACCTCAACGGCGGCGCCTGAGCTTGAGGGAGAGATGATGCGGGGCAGCGTCAGTTGCGGGTTGAGCCCTGTCGTATACGTGTTGTTGCTGTGGTTGTGGGCCCAAGAAGCGGCGCAGGTTGCACGTTGGTTGTTCGTTAAAAGTAGTCGTTGTCGTGGAGATCTGTACTTGTAAAGTATTAGGCTAAGCAGATTCAGTTACTAACACTAGAATAGGGATAATCGTCACGCAAGTAGAGGTTGTGAGTCACGGTCGAAGGTTGTTGATGTCTCATCGTCCACGGTTAGAGGACATTCGTCTGGTACGAGGAGCGACGGAGACTGCACACCAAGTCTAATAGAGGTAAGCGAATTACGGTTAGAATATACCGTAGAGTTGCAACTACTAGTCTTAACAACAAGCTATCTAGGCATATTACAAGATGGCGAGTGGTATTTCTAGAGACTTTATCAAGCCATTTACTGGCGAAAGCGATGTAATGACTTGGTTAGAGAGAGTCACCTTGGTTGCTCGACTACAGAAAGTATCTGATTTAGCTATGTTTATCCCATTGTATCTAGAAGGTGATGCGCTTGCATTGTATATGGAGTTGAGTGATGGGGACAAAGCAAGTGCAGATAAAATCAAGGAGAAATTGCAGATTGCTTTTGGTAACGATCCGTTTGTTGCATACGATAAACTTCTCAACATGAAGTGGGCTGGAGAACCTGTAGATGTATTTGCTAATGAACTTAAACGCTTGGCGAGGTTGGCGATTCAGGGTGATGCAGGGCTAGACAGAGTAATCAAGCTGTCATTCATCAAAGGATTCCCAGATCATATTAGTGTTGACCTGAAACGGATACCCAACGTGCTGAAACTGGAAATTAGTAAATTGATTGCTCAAGCCAGACTTCTAACTGCCAATCAGCGGGGCGTAGCCGCCGTGACGGTTGGGGAAGCGATGAGAGAAAAGCAGAGTAAAGCCGGCAGCGGCCAGTTCAGGGGACAATGCTTT
>VCRD01002328.1:77881-88667 GCA_006783055.1 Trinorchestia longiramus | reverse complement strand
CCGTGACAGACGGTAAGACGAGAAGGTGATAGACGATTAGACGAGACGGTGACAGACGGTTAGACAAAACGAGGACAGACAGTAAAACATGACGGTGACAAACAAGACGGAGACGGACAGCAAGACAAGACAGGGGCAGACGGTAAGACAAAACAGGAACGGACGGTAAGAGACGGAAATGAACTCTTACACTAAGAAATTGAGTAAATCTAATTCGGTGTATTGTCATATTTCCTACAATTCTTTTTCCACGGGAAATGTACGACGAAAGTTCGCCATTTACTGACCCTCAAGGATAGAAATACTAAATTAAATAGTTTTCTAACAGTTATTTTATTTAAAGTCCAGTATTTTAAATATTTACCAACACTTATTTCATGCAAAATTAAACAACACAGTACAGTACAGTGTAATAAATTAAATATCACCTGAGACACGTACACTGTAACAACTATTTTCAAATTCAAGATTTTAGCCTCACTGCTAGAAACTCGAGCTGTAACATCATGTAAACACGTTGACTCCGAAGTGGTACGTATGTGTACCACTGAGGTTAGGTTCTGTAATTTTTTCATATCCTTCTAGTGAACTATGCGTACAAAGTGAAGATTTACACCAGTCAGGCAATCGGAGGCAACGTGTTTATGCAACTTCTACCGAAGTGAACGCCTTGTTGCACTGGTAGCGCATTTCTAATTTTTCAAATTAGAATTTCAATCAAACGCGCTATTGTCTCACCTACTACGAAACTAATAGAAATCTTAGAAGGATTTCATGTGTCGTCGTTAGTCTCAAAATGCTAGCGTTAAAAATTGAAAAACCGTTTCCATCTACGGTGAATTGATACTGTACTTTGTGATATATCGGAATAAAGTTGATTTGGTGATTTTTCTACATAAATCCTAACTAATAAACAGATCTACAAATGCACACATCGACAGAAAATTATTCAAACGAATCCATGACCTCGTGTTGTCCAGTGCGGTTGCTTCTTTGCAAGCTATGAAGGATTTAAATTTTTTAACAGGCAGCCTTTTCTGGTATTTTACTAAACTACGCGCAAACCCAAAGTCGAACTCGATTGCTAAGTTATATTTAACCCATTAGCGACCAATTTGTTTTTCTAGTTTACAATTAAGCTCACAAAGACCGTCTGTACACTGATGCAATGAAGCACGCTGAGAGCCAGACAGCCAAAAGAACGACGCTGTAACATGCCGCCGCGTTCAAACCTAGTAGCAACCTCATATTGCTCACTGTTTAATTATTAGAACAATTCTCCCAAAGACCGTGAAAGGCGACCGAATAGTCCACTTGGTCGCTTAAGGGTTAAGTTCATGAAGCTCTGTAGTCCTTTTCATCCAAGTTTTTCAGAGTTCTGAAGGTAAATTTCTCGTGAGTAGCAGGCTTTCTACGTCGTCAAGCTTCCTCTAGTTAGCTGTTGCCTATGAGAAATGAGCGTATACTGTACAGAGGATTCAATAGGTACTACTTAAAGGCTATTCCATTTATTCCTAGTGAAATATGGAGTAGTTAAGCTCATTTTCTAGTCAATGACTTCAAATCATCGCAGAAAAAAATTGTTTTTCGCACCAATAGATACCGTTGTTAGTAAATGACAAGAGTATTGAAGAAATATATGCAAATACATAATAACACTGCAAAGAAGTTCCAGAAGTTCGTATCACTCTTGCACATCTTATTATGATATATGCATTAATATAACGTGCAGAGGGATGAAACCGAAAAACAACAACTTTTGTACTGTATGAACTTTTGCATGCACAGCTAGTGCGCTGAAATAAGAAAATGCGAGTGTATGCACACCGTAGAGGGCATGCAAATGACTGCTGTCATACAAGGCGTCTACACTCTCCATCAATATTGGACTAAAAGTGGTATTCACGGTATGAGTCATGTTAGTATTCACAAATACTAACACTAATACCACAATAAACAAGAACAGAACACCTCTGGCAACAGCTACGTGTCTCACACGACGTATCACCAGCTTGGTCGACTGGTGAGCGAGTCTGCTTTCGAGCGGGAAGACCCGGGTTCGAATCCCGCTGCCGACATGGTTGACGCGGCTAGAAATACGGCATGGGACTTGGGTAAACAACCGAATGATTATCGAAGTAATTATCCGACCCAAGAATGGGCCAGAAGGTTCGTTCCTATAGCCTCATTCTATTCTATTCTATTCTATTCTATTCACATTGTTCTCCCGCCACCCACGCTTTACGACACAAATGAGAACAATTCCATCCAAGATAACATCAGAAGAGTAACACATTGTCACCAAGATATACAATAAGGTTAAAAACTTGTGTCTACTCAAATCACAACACAATAAGAAACATTGTTCTAGAACACAAAGCTTTCTTAACCACCAGCTAGGTCGACTGGTGAGCGAACCCGCTTGCGAAGCGAAAAGACCCGGGTTCGAGGTCCACTGTCGCCGTGGTCGGTTTGTGTATGACCATCGGCAGCTAGAATTACGGCATGGGACTAGTGTACCGACGTAAGAATGGGCCAAAAGGCTCGTTCCTATCGCCTCATTCTATTTCAAAGTATTCAGAGTGTGTGTGGCAGGTAGAATAAAAGAGTTTAAGGAAGCACACACAAGTGTAAGAATCCTTGGCGCCAGTGTAGGTCGTGCGGAGCACCAGCGACCTTGACACGGACACGATGGCGCGGACTGCATGTGATCAACTCGATGAGCACAAATTATGAATCAATTATTTATTCAGTTCCCTAAACAGTAGAAAATAAAACACGATAATAGGGTACAAGGCTTGTTCCGTAACGGAGAAGCAGAAGTGAGATGCAGAGATGGAGGCAATCAGGTCGTTGCGATTTATAACGCGTCGGAAGACACAGGTCGGGATAAAAAGATGATCCAAAGTCATCTTGCAAGAACGATAGGCTCAATAGAATCATAAACAGCAGCTTACGAGCTCGGATGATGGCGATGAACGCCCTACCGATAATGCAATTCTTTTACCCGATGCATAATTCCAATACCGGCGTGAACTGTGAGGAAACACCGATTTTGGAATACACACGAGTGCTTCTGGTACGCATTACATGCTAAACTGATTCACAACTATATCCTGAACTGAGTGACAGCCTTAGTTATTCCTGCAGTTCACAAACTGAACTGAGATGAAGATGACACTGCATACCACAGCACACTAATGAAATTCATCATTAGCACACCACTGATCGTACAACGTGAAATTTTTTTTAACCCTAAACTTACAAAAAAATCATTATGAAATAATCCAGTGGTGTTTTAGTGCTCAATTAACCAGTTCCAAAGGATGAATATTAGCGAAAAGAATTTCAAAAATGCTGAATCTATGAAGCATACAATCATGACAAGTCCGTTGTTTACTGCACATCACAAGCACAGCCGTCGGCCCAAACGCCCTGAGACTGGAAAATATAATTTTCAAAGTCTGTTCCAACATGGGGTGTATACTTGTACACGTCCAGAAAGACATAGAATGCTGAAAAGGAAATTCAATCAAGAGTTCCTCTCAATCAAGTCTCATTTAATTTATGATTTACTCGGACTAAAATTAACACGTTGACTCCGAAGTGGTACGTATGTGTACCACTTAGGTTAGGTTCTGTAATTTTTTCAGGTCCTTCTTGTGACTATGCGTACAAAGTGAAGTTTTACACCAATCAGGCAATCGGAGGCAACGTGTTAAGGAACAGGGTTCAATAGAAAGGAAAAGAGTTGATAGATACTGTTTTTTCTTGAGTTGAGTTCTAACGGAGAACACAGTCTTTTACTGAGCACAGACACATGGTTATGTTACTCCACATTCAGTGACAACTACAAACGCATGAAGTCAGCTAGTAGGCTTAGGAAACATGCACCCACCAACACTAACTTAGCTGAGGCAGTCGTAGTCTACCTCAATTTATCGGAAGCGACCCTGCAATTTGTAAAGTTTAAGGACGAGCGCCTTGCCCAAGACTGGTTTTTCCTAGCGTAAATTTAGTTAAGGAAAGCTGCACAGAATAAAAATAGGAATCGAGAGAGTTTAGAACATGAATTTATTTTTAGAATCCCTAGGAGAATGTAAACGTGGTAATAAATTGAGGATCAGTTTTGCATGAAAAGTACATTAAACATCACCGACGGTACTGTTTTCCAAACTGTTTAATTGTTCAAGTTTCATCTTTAAACAATTAATGCCAATTTCCAAAATTAAATATTTTACAGGTACGGCCATTCAATTTCTTATTTATTACATCATAAAAGAAAATGAATAACGAAGTACAATGAAATTTATTTAAATGACTACGCCAATAATTTTTCAGTGGTGAATATCTACAGCAATTTCCGATAAAATGTTGCGTAATAAATACTTATTAATGGATGACAGTCCAAGGAACTGCATGCCAGTTTCAGTTAATATTGCCATGTATTGTCAGCACAGAGCACAAAAAGTTGACTACTGCAGTTCATAAACCTCGACATAAATGACATACAGTCAAGGTCCTAATACAAAATTCAGAAAATTCGAACTGCTGATATTTGAGTGATATTCTATAGTGTAATATGGTCATTACATAAGAAAAAGATTCATGTTATATAAGTCACTAATCTCATTTTTAGACCATTTAATGTAGAGTGAACCATTAACCAAAGAAGTGAAACAAAAAGTTACAATCACAACTTGGAGTTGAAACTGTCGTTTCCAATTCTCGCCTCCAGCGAAGAAACAGAAGCTATTCAATATGATATTGCGCGTACTAGTAACGACAAGATCTGGTACAGGACCTAGTACAGGACCTAGTTAGTAAAAGACCTAGCACAGGACCTAGTACAGGACCCAGCACAGCTGGGAGCCCCAGTTACCGGAACAGATAAGATGCTATCCTTCAGAGACGACGTCTCTGTCTTGCCAGTGTGTAGGTCAGGCGCCGCAATGCAGGCAACCTCATGGCCACGGACTCGTGCACTCGAGCGAGAGCTGGTGCGAGAATGCAGACAACAACACTCATAAAATAGGTTTTAATTCATATGTACACACAGAATTTCTTTTATTTTGAGCCTCCGTTTCTTGGTCTGGTTCGCTCCACTGTTAGCTTCATGACATTCTGGCCACAGCTTGTAGTGCTGTTAAGTTTAAAATGAGTGGAGTACAGAAATTCTTCAAATTACTTTCTTCTCAAACAATCGCACTACAGACTCCCAAGTCCTTACGCATTTGTTCATAAAAGTTTTTGTGCAGTGATTTTTATCCAGAAGTGCGCACGTACCTGGTAACGGTCATTCAACAATTATATAATATTTATATTTAATAGCAAATTGCTCATAAATCAGTAATACCAAGCAAATATTTTCAAGGTTACAAACAATTCAGAGGAGCTCGAGTATTCAAAGTCGCGTGGCAAGTTGTGTGTGTGTGAGGTGGTGTGTGTTGGCCTCATGCAACTAGTATGAAGCTTATTTGCATACTTGAACATCGCCAACATGAATATTAGTGCATATGGATTTACTTAGAATGAATAACAGACAAAAATCTTCAATCAAATGTTTCAAAATTCGTTTTTATGGATTAATGTAGTAAAAACAAATAGGTATAAAGATAACTCTAGAATGTATGAAGACAGAAGCTGCACATGCAGTCAAAGCCGCTACGTTGAATGCACCAAACACATCATGAAACTAAGATGTTGACTCTACGACACATATCTAAATGCACGTTCCTTATCACATGTTAATTTAAGCAAACTATACCTATAGAACTAAGGAGCACTCACACAATGAGGAGCAAAGTATTTTACACGCAACTTATGAACACGACTATACACTCAACACCCCTTGTTTGTCACCAGTTAAGATTTGAAAAATTTATGTATAGTTACGCTAAAAAGTATTCAAAACAATTCGAAAGAACTCATTTCAGTTTTATAGAATAATGATAAAAACTACGAAGCCAAATTATACTGAAATATTGATTAGAGTCCGGAAGTACAAAGTACGAAAAAAAGTGTCGGACGCAGGAACAACAGAACTCGACCTTTCGCGACGTGCGATGCTGCAGAGGAGGGAAGTGAGGCTGAGGTGTTGGGAAATACAGTATTTAGCATTGAGCGATTCAAAGAAGAAGAAATAACTTCAATGAAACACTGCACAAGGAAGTCCAATCAAACAGTGTCTATGTATCAGAAGAAGAGTTTGTTATTTTTTCTTTAAGATTAACGGAAGTCGTAATATTATCCAATACTTCCGACACTTTTATCACTACTGCTTGCTAAAAAAGTTCACTGGTGGGTACTTTAAAGAAATTAAAGCTTAGCGTCTGAAAATTTAAAACTGTTGTTCAAGGCTGATTTCTAATACAGTACTTTTTCTAGAAGTAAAATTTTCAACATGCCAATAAATTGAAGTCTAACAATGATGCCAATTAAAAAATACTTTTGACGCAACGTAAATTTTGTATTTTTAAAATGTGCCAATAATAAAACGTGAAAATTAATCTGAACTACTTCCGCCCATAAAAATCTCGCTTACAACTTCCATCTCGTAAAGAGAAACCAAAGTATTATCCAATTAGATGTATGTTTTAGCTTCGGAAATCGATTGATTTGCGCTTCAATGCTTAGATTCTCTATCCTGCTTGATAAAACAATTACACATTATAGAAATTTGTAACGTCATGGAGCTCCATGAATTATAGAGGAGTGAACGTTGTTAAGAGTAACAATATCGGGAAAAAATTATTTCAACAGGCTCTAAACTGAAGATAAATTAAAGTAGCAACGTAAGTAAGAAAACTGGAGGCTTCTAGATAGCAATAAACATAAAGAAATTGTAACTGGCGCCTTTAACAACTAAGAAATAAATAATACATGAATAAGAATACGATGGAGAAGAAGGACTTCATAGTATAGAACAACTGCCTCACTAAAGAAATTCGGAAGATAAAAATTATGGGAATGATCCCGAAATTACATTTCAAAAGAATATTACATAAGAAGCGACAAATGAATCAGGTGAGGGAAATGCAAGAGAAGGAGCACGAGCAGGTGTGAGAGAGAGGGAAAAGTATGAGAAGGAGCACGAGCAGGTGAGAGAGAGGGAAAAACAAGAGAAGGAGCACGAGCAGGTGAGAGAGGGAAAAACAAGAGAAGGAGCACGAGCAGGTGAGAGAGAGGGAAAAACAAGAGAAGGAGCACGAGCAGGTGAGAGAGAGGGAAAAACAAGAGAAGGAGCACGAGCAGGAGAGAGGGAGAAAACAAGAGAGAAGGAACAGGGTGAAAGGAGAGTCGTGGAACGGATGCGAGCAAGGAAGGTCAGCTGCTTGTGTCAGCGGTCCAGCGAGCTGACAGTTACCAGCAGGAGTGTCAGGACCCGGGTCTCCAGAAGTGCTGACGTCACTGCTCAACAATGTGTGATGTCTGGCCGTTGATAGTGAGGCACCTTAATGTGTTAGTTATAATGTAACTCATGAGTGCACCCACATGCCCCACCACCACCAGTTGCTTTCATGAGTTATACATGGTGCGTCAGAACTGAGACATGACGAACTTTTCTTCTTCACCACCCACCAGGCGAAGCATGGCCTCTACGCTGCTTCTTAGTAACGCGTTACCCTGCTTCTTAGTAACGCGTTACCCTGCTTCTTAGTAACGCGTTACCCTGCTTCTTAGTAACGCGTTACCCTGCTTCTTAGCAACGCGTTACCCTGCTTCTTAGTAACGCNACGGATGCGAGCAAGGAAGGTCAGCTGCTTGTGTCAGCGGTCCAGCGAGCTGACAGTTACCAGCAGGAGTGTCAGGACCCGGGTCTCCAGAAGTGCTGACGTCACTGCTCAACAATGTGTGATGTCTGGCCGTTGATTGTGAGGCACCTTAATGTGTTAGTTATAATGTGACTCATGAGTGCACCCACATGCCCCACCACCACCAGTTGCTTTCATGAGTTATACATGGTGCGTCAGAACTGAGACATGACGAACTTTTCTTCTTCACCACCCACCAGGCGAAGCATGGCCTCTACGCTGCTTCTTAGTAACGCGTTACCTTGCTTCTTAGTAACGCGTTACCCTGCTTCTTAGTAACGCGTTACCCTGCTTCTTAGCAACGCGTTACCCTGCTTCTTAGTAACGCGTTACCCTGCTTCTTAGTAACGCGTTAACCTGCTTCTTAGTAACGCGTTACCTTGCTTCTTAGTAACGCGTTACCCTGCTTCTTAGTAACGCGTTACCTTGCTTCTTAGTAACGCGTTACCCTGCTTCTTAGTAACGCGTTACCTTGCTTCTTAGTAACGCATTACCCTGCTTCTTAGTAACGCGTTACCCTGCTTCTTAGTAACGCGTTACCCTGCTTCTTAGTAACGCGTTACCCTGCTTCTTAGTAACGCGTTACCCTGCTTCTTAGTAACGCATTACCCTGCTTCTTAGTAACGCGTTAACCTGCTTCTTAGTAATGCGTTACCCTGCTTCTTAGCAACGCGTTACCCTGCTTCTTAGTAACGCGTTACCCTGCTTCTTAGTAACGCGTTACCCTGCTTCTTAGTAACGCGTTACCCTGCTTCTTAGTAACGCGTTACCCTGCTTCTTAGTAACGCGTTACCTTGCTTCTTAGTAACGCGTTACCTTGCTTCTTAGTAACGCGTTACCTTGCTTCTTAGTAACGCGTTACCCTGCTTCTTAGTAACGCGTTACCCTGCTTCTTAGTAACGCGTTACCCTGCTTCTTAGTAATGCGTTACCCTGCTTCTCAGCCACGCGTTACCCTGCTTCTTAGTCATGCGTTACCCTGCTTCTTAGTAATGCGTTACTTTGCTTTTTAGTAACGCGTTACCCTGCTTCTTAGTAACGCGTTACCCTGCTTCTTAGTAACGCGTTACCCTGCTTCTTAGTAACGCGTTACCCTGCTTCTTAGTAACGCGTTACCCTGCTTCTTAGTAACGCGTTACCCTGCTTCTTCGTATTGCGTTACCCTGCTTCTTAGTAACGCGTTAACCCCACAGCACTCACGCAGTACCGCGACACAATACCAGATAATATTACTGAAGTGTCTCTAAGAAAGGCATAAGATAATAATATACAATTATTTCAATGTTTTCAGTTTCGTACTCACTAGAGCTGCTCCATGCGAGTAAATATTACTCATAAAATTTGGAATTCAACATGTAAGAACACGTAAAAATGAAGCAGGAAAACTGACGCCTGCAAAACGAACTTCCTCAAGCAAATCATGAAGATAGAAATATACTTAATTTGCTGAAGAAATCCGACGATCTTTCAAATACGAATTTATTACACGTCTCAGAATAAATTTACCTGAGCTTCCGCTCTTTACCAATTTAAGAGCAGAAAGTTAATAGAAAATTACTCTGATGGAAAGTGAGCCAGTTTTAGACAACTTGTGAGGGTACAGAAGAAAATTGGATCAACTACAGATCCTCAAATGAGAGAAAAATTGTCGTTAAAAAAATTCAATTTGCATAGACTAAACTACTTGCATTTCGGTGTTATGCTCACCAGAAGCGTAGAGGAAGCCAAGCGTCATGAATGCTAAACAGCGTCTAACATTCAGAGAGTTGTTGCTACGGTAGCTGTACGCTCTGTATCACACACACGTACACAAAAAACTGGACTGTGATACTTAAAGTTTGCCTTAAACTATTATTCAGACTATTATTATGTTCTGAAACTTAATTCTACATCATTGAAAATTTAGTATCACAGATACTTGAGAAGTTAGTTTGTCATTACTGGTATTAAATAGGAATAAATAGCAGCAGTCCGGTAAAGGGAAAAATGATGGATTAAACTTTCGTGAATACACAATTACGATCTTCCCGACCTAACTAAAGACTTCTCACTGTCAAATTCATACAGGACCAAATTCAAAATACGAAGTAGAATTTTTTGCATTGAATTTTAAGGGCCATACGTACCGAAGAGTTGAAGGAAAAGCTGATGCACACAACACTACAACGGAGGTATTGACTTACCCTAGATCAGACTGACGGAGTAAGTTGACCTAGAGCCTTCCTCCTTCCTTTACCAACGGAGCAAGAACAAAAAAGGAACAGTCAAGGGCAGCTACTCACAAAGTCAATAGTGACATTTTGCAAAATTAATGCGAGTCATCGATGCTATTAATCACATACTAACGGAAAACTTGAGAAAATGGCCCAAACTGGACGTATTGGCGATCAAATGAAAACAGTTTCAAGTGGCCAATAAACAAAAGAAATTTAGAATATATTGTTCATCATAAGCATAGTCAGTGGCAACTATTGAAAATGAACGACTTTTCTCGGCATGAGAAGACAGAGAACAAAGAAATTATTTAGTTCAACCCTTGTCCTCATCCGACCAGTTTACCTTAATTTATCCATCTCACATCTCACATCCTCGTACACTAATAACACTACAGTACATGAGTAATAAATTAATAGCACATGCGTACTTCAATTGGCGGAGCTACGCAGGTGCAGACACACAAATAGGAAACTAGATGTGCAGTTTTATAATGGGATTTTGTACGTCAACATCGTAAAAAAACATCGTAAGAGAAAGTGTGATGTGTGCACACGTTTACCTTACGTAAACATGAAATTTCAGGTCCGAGCAGTGCAGAGAAGAAGCACTGAAGAAGGAATCCCGGGATGAATGTAAAGAAGAAGTTTCACGTGAGCTCAGTGTTGAGTGCAGAGAAGGAGGTGGATGAATGTAATGAAGAAGTTTCACGTGAGCTCAGTGTTGAGTGCAGAGAAGGAGGTGGATGAATGTAATGAA
>VCRD01002328.1:15014-69786 GCA_006783055.1 Trinorchestia longiramus | reverse complement strand
ATTACATCACTCTATGAGAAGTTACACGTGATCTGGTAGGATGCACAGAGTATACAAATATCACAGGCTAAATTTCAGCAGGTTGAACAACGGAAACAAACACGTCAAAACGTAGCACTTGCATGCACCTTTAGTTATGCACTTCAAAGATATGGCTTAATAACTACATAGGAATCAATGGACATCTATGTCCCGTGACAGCCAGTATTTTCGTGTTAAATCAAAATAAGAGAATAATTTACGAAATAACACAACCAACACACTGATAACACACTTCAAAACAACAACCAACACACTGACGACACGCTTCAATACAACAACCGGACACTTTAATAACAACCAACACACTGACAACACGCTTCAATACAACAACCAACACACTGACAACACACTTCAATACAACAACCAACACACTGACAACACGCTTCAATACAACAACCAACACACTGACAACACACTTCAATACAACAACCAACACACTGACAACACGCTTCAATACAACAACCAACACACTGACAACACACTTCAATACAACAACCAACACACTGACAACACACTTCAATACAACAACCAACACACTGACGACACTACCAAGTCTAGCAAGCACATTCTTACGTTAGTGATTAAGAAAACATCATCACATTCACGTCGTAGTTCTGAGAAAGAGTTAACGTCTACTCACACTCGGCCACTCATCTTCATTCTAAGAATTAAGAAGCACTGAATGCCACACAAACACAATTCACTTCTCAAATCTCAGTAAAAATATCAAAGCTATATTTCTCAATCCCTATGAAGAATTATTAGCAGTAAAATCTTCATACATTGAACGTAATTTATGCTTCAGCGCTAATTTCTACAGCTGTGAGTGTTCACATTGAACGAACGTTCATTCAGCTGTGATTATAATTGGTGGTTAAAATCTATTAGAAATACATACACGGTTCTTGAAATTGTTGTCTTTTAAAGATTTTATAGTTAAAGAGGTAACGAATTTTACTCAATATCAGTTTTACCAGTTTTCAATGATGCGCTAAAAATATGAACACGAAATCGAAATTAGTACAAGCATCTTGCCACTGGATAATCAAAAATTAATATCAAGATTCAGTAGATGATGAGCACTGCAAGACGAACAAGATGAAATAAAAGTTAAACTTGTGTCATGTTTTCCAAGAAAGATTAGGATCGTTTACTAGCCTTTCCATTTACAAATCCTGTTTCCAGCCGGGGGTGAGGGAGATGACCAGCTGGTGCACCTCGTTCACGACACCCACGGACGCCGCAGGGACAGAGCATGTCCTATTAAATACGTTTACTAACACAGCCGTCTAACTGGTAATACTCACATATATTCATACCAGTGATTGTGTTATTTGAATGTGAGAACTGATGAGACTAAATCTGAATCCGACATTCAGGGGATTTTTCACCTGTTTTACCTGTTTACCGCAGCAACGCTTTGGATGGGATCATGAACACGCCAAGAATGCGACACTTACGCTGTGTTAAAACAGATCCCTTTGGTACTTTATTTTTATCACAGCATTCTGCCAAATTAGCATTTTGGGCAGTAGTAATAAAATAATAGCTCATACGCCAGCATTACGGAGCATAAAGTGCGGTACACGACACCATTCCAACAAATGGTATGAACGCTCGCATCTTCTGCGGACGCTCCCCGCTTGTACTTCTTACATGCCGACGCTTTAAATCCACATAGAATAGATACTTACACTATGCTTCAACAGTACACGTATGATTGTTTATATAATATCGCTAACACACTAAAAAACTAACCCGGGTAAATTCCTTGCAATAATTTTAACTTCCCCGCTGAGAGTATGAGCAGCGTCGCACACACACAACCACATCTGGACGCAGCGCCCAGTCGACTGCTTGATTCACAGAATCGACGATTGCACGGGGCGCCCGTTCCCGGCCCTAACTCCTCAAACGTCCCTGATGCACATTCACTGGGCATGTTCTCACCTGACGTCATAGTGTAAAACGCCTTCGTCATCAATTGAGAATGTCATCCATCATTCCTCCGTTTTCGGATGCAGTGTATCCACTAGTTCACAGAATTTGTACTTATGACTATATGCAACATCGTCACCATTCCCGTTTGTTTTCTTTCGGCCCCTTTACATAAAACAAGGATTATAATAATGTTATATGGACATCAACTGTCTTAGCTCACAAACTGAGAATATAATGATGACATAAGCAGACAATAATGCATATACAAAATTTACTAGTGTGCTAGCAACGCATAGATATGCTACAGATTCTATGTAAAAGGGCGTTAACTAGTATTCATATGTAAACCCACTCTTTGCTGTTCACTGAAGGTAACAGAACACGAAAAATTGTTCCAGTGAAAAAATTAGCCAGTTATTTTATGAAGAGTTGCTTGCCAAACATTCAGGGGACTCCTCCTATGAAATTCCCATTTCTTCTTGGCCTGTAACCTACATAGGAAAAATATACAAAGCGGACAAGAGTAGCGGAGTCGTTACGACAGCGTTGTGTCCTTACGGAGGCGGACGGAAGGAACAGCTGACGATCGAGACCACAGAACCCGCAGGGGCGTCCTGAGGCATGCCTCCACACTTCCTAATCTTGCTTTCACTTCAACCCTCACCTCCAGTTGGAACGTGCTTCAGCAACATCTTCAAATTTACCACACACGTGACTAATTTCACTTGTTGAAGTTACACCAAATTGTATGCTAATTTGGTTTATGGGAATTTTTCAGTTTCTTTTGAATAAAAATAGGATGAAGTAGATAAAATTTGAGAATATTCAAACCCGCATTTTTAAAATTAACACAATTACGGTTCAGCAAAGTCATGAGTTGCAGTGATTCATGCTACGAACATTTAGATCTGACTTTTCATCGTTGGTTACCGCGCTTGCACAATTTTGCGAGAACGTGTCATATTTTTGCAGTGAAAGCTAAACCTCACCTGGTACTGCACTGTTTTTTGAAGCACAACATTTTCCTAAAGGTTAAACAAGGCAAGTAACCTTGTTCTAGAGTACTGAACTCGATCTCAAAAACTTCCCTTCGTATTATAAGCTGTGGGAACCTCGATTACAAATTATAGCCTAGAACTGGAGCAAACAGTGATGACACGATGGTTACGATGAACCAACGCAACCGAATAGTGAAGGCTTACTTCTGTGCATGATTCGTAAGTCCATACACATCAGCATGCTGGTGGTTAGCTACGACCTTTATGTTGTCGGCTGCCTAGCAGTTGCTTTGGAGTTCATTTTAATATTAGCAGCATCTTGGAAAAGTTGTAATGTAAAACAAACCGCATAGATCACCGCGCGGCGATTGACAAAGATTGGTGTATGAGAACTGGCAGTGATGAAAACGTTTGGACTTCAAAATGAGGTTAAATATTGAAAACGAACCAAGCCAGTTTATGGGAGTTCAATCGCCTCTAAGAACTGCGGAGAATTGGAGAAAAAACGAGGCTGAGTTGAAGTTAATTTAGACGAGCTCGCTCTCAAAATGTCAGTGTTGCTTTAAAGGACGCAGCGTTCAGAGACCCAGGACTGGAAACTGCCTGAGTTCCGTAAGCTGGAAGCAAAAGCACAGTTTTTTATATGAACGGAAAATTCAGAGAGACCTTGGAAGCGTGCGGTATTTCTGCACACGCTGGGCATCCCGTCCAACTTTAGGGTATCTTGCCTAGTGCTGTAATGCTATAGCATCAATTTATGTATTTAATAGTTTGTCCAGACTAAAAGGAGAGTAGCATAACAAGACACAAGAAATCGAACGAAAGTGATGGGACAACATCTGTTTGATATAATTATGCAAGGATTTCTGACTTGTACAGGGTGAGGCAGAAGTTCTGTTACATGTTTTCCAATAAATTTCAATAATTATTATTTCACAAATATTACCCAACGTAATTTTATAAAATTAATTATCAAGGATATACCTAATTTTTTGCAAAACAATTAGCCAACAACTATTGACAATGTCTGTAGAATTGATGAAAAGTTCAATATAGAAAAGCATGAAAAGGGACTGAGTCCATCCGAAGTATTCATAGTAGAGAGAAACCTCAAAATCAACAGAATGTTGATAAAATAAACAATTGACCTTCTGCTTGCCCGAGTATCAAAGTTCTAAAGTCATAATTAAAAAAATACTGTAAGAAAACACCCTTAGAAGTGTAGTTCGTGCAGCCATTAAAGACTTTATTAAATGACTTCGCAAAGTATTAAAACTTATCTCTGTTATATAAAGGTAGACTGATAATTTTTCGCTTAAATGAATGTGTGAGAAAAAGCCCTCCAGAACGTCGTGATGAAAATATACGAACCAAGCAATTTTAAATTTTTTTACTAACTGGAATCTAACAATCTCCAAAGAAAATGTCCACCCTATGAAACTAATCAATTCTCAAAATATAGGCCAATGAAACAGCTACACGGTGGTCGTGTATTGTATATTAAATAAGCCAATTGAAGTTTTGAACAGAGCATATGTTTTTTATCATTGCATTGGCGAGAGACAACACAAATAGCGAAGCATTGAGAAAACCTATTCTGTTAAAAAATGACTGCTACCCACAGTTGCATGGATCGCTAGACATGAAATAACTATAATATTTTCCAAGCAACGCGTACACCAAAGAAAAAACTTGCGTTCACTGAAAATTTAACTGTAAAATATGGACGACGTAACTTGCCTGAGGTAGTATTTTGTGATGACTATTATAAAACCTTACTTTAGAATTCTGTATTCCTAAGGGGATACGACTTAAAAAATACTTTAACATTTCGTTAAAAATTCCTGTAGCATTTTCCATAGTCACAGCTGTGTTGTGGCAAGCCACATTCATTGAAACTGGAATATTTTGAGAGAAGGATACACGTGGGACATCTCTCCTTGTCCTCATAGCATGGTGACGACAGTAGTCACTTTTATTAGGAAAGTTTTCAAGATAAAAGAATTACTACTTCCGTTCACGAAGAGATATAATTTCTATAAGGCTGAAGAACATTCGGATGAAATATTTTTTTAGTACATAATTACATATTAAAACCCGCTTGCACTCCGAAATAGATTTTATTTTGAAACGAGATGCGAAAATCTGTAAGAATAATAGTCGAATAAAACAACATTGCTGAAGTATCACAATTTTGCTCGAATGAACAATGTTCTCTTTAATGTAAATAGCCATCAGTCGTCTAACATTATGCCCACCAAGTGCATTAAAACAATATTCTCTTGGCCAACACATAACGATGATACATTCTCGTCGTAGTAATACAATTTTATATTTTTCGTATTTCTTGTTCATTGACGACTTGTACTCACTTGAACATCTGGACGCTCGTTAATTAATGGATGCTCACAAATTTCTTCAGCTTGTTCCTCTCGTTTAAATAATAGGTCACTGATGGAATAGAATTTGATGTATTTCTGCAAGACATTTCCAACTTGTGTAAGAAAACACTAGCATTTGAAAACAGATCACACAAGATTGCAAAATTCTTTCCATTTCAATATTATTACATCGAGACTCAGAGTTTATCGCTGTATGAAAAAAAGGCGAAGAATCAAGAATTTCGTAATTACAATAATTACATTCGGATTTAACTAGAAACAAACTATTCTTCAAAGCTTATTAAGTTCGGATCAGTATCATTTACAGCTCATAAAGGATCTGAAAGGTATAGAAATTGCCGAAAATCGCAGTGTTTTTATAAGATTAAATGCTAGACAACTAAAAAACTTGCAAATTGGCTAATGAGTTTCTAAAAATATTCACAGGTTTTTACTTGCTTACATATAACCAAATTTGCTCGTCCCGTAGCTTCGTTTGTATTTTTCCACGAATCTTTAATTTTTATCAATACTGCCGTCAACATACACTACTAAGGGTTTGCAACACTCGCTCCACAGCTGACTCTTTCTAAAAATATAACAATTATCTCGTCTAGAGGTGCACGATAAATTTCTCTCCCCTATTGACAGCTCTATTGAGGTAAATGCCGTAGATGGATTTTATTACCTAGAATTACATGTTAGAAGCGAATTTACTAACAAACCTGTAGGACGGGGACAAGTTTGCCAAACTTGTCCACTTTTTGCAAGTCATCACTTACTGGTAGTCACTGGAATCGCCAACTACGAACTTAATAATACATATCCAAGGCTAAGTCAAGTTATCCTGACGTCATTTGTCACTCGTAAACAAAACTATCGTCTAACCCTGGCATCGAGTTTCCAGACGGCAAAAAAGTAAAGCAATGAACATGGTACAGCTCAGATGTTTGAACGTCAGAGTTTAACACTTGCAGCTCAATTATTGATGGTAGATTTGTTTAGCAAGAATTTTTTATGGTTACTTACTAGAATATGATTAGAATTTTGCTCCGAAGCGATCATTGCTTTGCTACTACATTAATTGACAGAATTTGACTTCCGTGGAGAGGAAGTTTTTGTAAGTATTTCAGTTCGACCAACTCGGTCAGTAATCATCTTGGTGACCCTGAATTATTTCTCTAACTTTGAAGGACGCTCTCGACCTCGTCGTGCAGGTGAGATAGCATGGGTGTCCCACAGACCGGCCCTCCAGGCATGCCGGCTAAAATACATAGACGCATGACGAATTACAGCCTCCCTCGTGTTACAAACTTATGCAACTTTAAAATAGCTTGTTTTGTCTAAATCTTCAGTAATCGTAATAAATATTACACAAGAAGACATCTGATTTTGTTAATATCAATTCGTTTCAAATAAAATGGAATGTTGGTATAAATAATCGATTTTGCAGTTGAATGAAACGATAATTGTTTTGTATCAACAACATAAACTCTAGCAATACATGAAATGTATTTGTAGTTCAGTTGATTTTTGCAATTCCAGAACATCAGAAGGCCAGAAAAACTATCCCTACTTCATCGATTGCATATGATGTGGAGCAGCCTAGTCACAATACACTTTATTACCAGTAGGACAGACTGAACTGTTGTGTTGAAGGTGGTGGACACGGCCTAACTGACTATCCACCACTTCTCTCCCTGCGTCTACACTGCTCCGCGGTATATTTGATTTGTTATTATAAGTAAGATTAATTGCGTCATAAACTAGCTTGGCCTTCTCTTCCGCGTTCTATTTTCGTCTTTTTTAATAATAATATAGCTATCATCATTATTATTATTATTACCATCATTATTATTGATGATTAATATTTTTGCGTTCTCATATGTGTTTTGCTTGGTTCAGAATAGGTATACTTTGATGCCCATTTACTCCTATACTTAGTTTCTTTCCTTCGTGTAGTATTAAATATAAAGGTTGTCACACGTGAAATGTATTCAAACAGTAAGCAATAAAATATTTCAAAATTTGTTGTAAAATTTATTTAATTTTGACCAAAATATGATCAATGCTCATCCATGACCTTCCTTCAACGTTTCTCAAGTTATTTGATATTTTTTCCATCTTTTGCTGTGATAAGCCGTCTGAATAGGTTATTTTTTTTCTATTTGAGAATGTTTTGTTGCATATTTAAAGCTCAAAGGGCATAAAAAATTGAGAATCAATAGGATAATAAGAGAATGGTGATGATGCTGCATCATTTGAAATTCCAGGTTTGCGACTTTTGGATGGTAGCTTAAGCAGTGTCAGCACCTGCATTGTCGTCAATAAACTCAAGCAGCTTCCATTCACCAGTCTGGGTTACCTCTTTTTCAAATTTGCATGCAGACAATGCATTTCGTGGCGTTACGTTTTCCCTCTGCAAAAAGAGACTAGCCAAACCAATAGACTGAAATGATGACGAATTTAAAATGCGTTGTTTCATGTGTGACAACTTAATATGAGACTGGGGAAGCCCATGGGTATCGTGGATATGTAGGTATTTATATCGTTTTCGTTGATTCTATTGATGGGTGCTACTGAATCATTAATTTAAGTTTTAACCCTATATGAAATACAAAAGAATGATGACGGTGAGAGATCGAATGAGACACTACAGACAGCGACTGAAAGAAAATTAG
This sequence comes from Trinorchestia longiramus, assembly GCA_006783055.1. NCBI lineage: Eukaryota > Metazoa > Arthropoda > Malacostraca > Amphipoda > Talitridae > Trinorchestia > Trinorchestia longiramus. The sequence continues at coordinate 61,743 of VCRD01002328.1, read as the reverse complement.
AGTCTTTTAAAGTGAAGGAGAAATGAAGAGAGCGAAAAGAAGATATTACGGACGTTTTACGGTCCCTTTAGTTATGATTATCACCTTTATTATTATTACCATTATTACTAGCACAGACTGCTAGACATCTCGGTGTTAGCACCCAGTCCGAAATTGCATATTGCCAAATATCCAAGGTTTTTATCTGTAAACCTTTTATGGTTGCATGTACAGTAAAAAGGTTCGACTAGCTAGCTTCGGCCAGTGGAGCATAGGACGGACTCAGTAAAAAAAAATTATCAGAATTCATTAAAAGATGAGTATAATTGAAGTGGGTAACCCATTAAATAATCATCACACCTATTTTAATATTGACATACTAGATCTTATAATAGTATATTATTATCTTGTAGAGGGACATTTTATTTTTAGTAATCGAATTACACGTTTTTTAATTGTGTGTTGGTGTACGGCTTCTGTGCGCTATTGTGAAAACTACATACTTCAGTGGCGCCACTTTTTTCTGAAGGTATAACAGAAGTTACGAAAGAGTTCACTGCTTTGAATGTACATTCGAGTTATTAGTTCGCTCTACTAGTACGTCTTGAAGCCCTAATTACGGTGACTACGAAATAAATAAGAGAATTTTTGTATATCACACTCTTTTCAATCGATTTACAGAAACATAATTCATTGGCAGGGTTCCAGGAATACTTTAAACTATAATTCATAGGTTAAAAGTTCTTTATGTTCTATATATTTTATTGTATTTAATATATTTAACAATACATGGAAAGTATACAAACAACTTCTATTTTTAAGCAAGAGTTGATTAAGTAACTTCTATTTTAAGCAATGTTATCAAAATATACAGCATCAAAGTATATTTCACACGGCATAGCTAACGAACACGCAACATTGATCATAGTGTGGCTGATAATGCATTGTATCTGGCACGTCTCTGTGGGACCCACGCAAAATTTCTCTTCAGTGACATTGTGTCCAGGAATAATTCTGAGGTTAATAATTCGTCAGCAGCCACATGGACGAAATGACCTTCCGTCGTGTTCTGAAGTTAAGGGTAAAAAAGAGCACATCAGGAAGAAAAATAAGAAAAACACGACATAAAAGACTGCCAAGGTGTTCGCTTCTATTACAGAGGGAGCGGCCATCTTCTGGAGGTAGGTCAAGCAGTTGCTCCTCCAATTTGTGAGCTTCTCAGAAAATTAAAAAATGAAGATTTATTCATCCGGAGAGTCTATTAAAAGCACTGTACCTCTCAATGATTTTGCTGTTCTGACTAGCCGGCGCTCATAAGAAAATAAGATAAAATAAAGCCCAGAGGAGCTATTCTGTTACCAAAACTCTGGAGCAGCATCAGTCAACAAGCTGCTCCAGCCTCCATTATGGAGCTCTCAAGTCACCTCCAGCCGACGTAAAGTCTCTGAGATTTGCTGACCCAGGAACGCTACATCAGTTTATTGCTTCAAAAGGCTACATTAACATTAGCTTTGTAGGCAGAATATCCCACAAAATCCCAATTATGTGATCATGTGGAGCGAATGTGCGCATGTTTTCAGGGAACTCTACTGCATAGGTTAACTCATCATCGTTAATCTGAGCTTCTTTCCGGAACAAATGCACCAAAGAACTTGTCCCTATATTACTTGCATGATCTTAAAAAGCAGAGCGTGTTTCTATTCCCCTCCTCTATCACCCCTTCCGTTTCACAAATATTCTTCTTCGAGCTCTCCATGCAACTCTCATGTATTTCCTGACAGAGCCGATTAGCCATTGCTGGAAGACAGCATTGGAATATTTGAAAGGGCACTTGCAAACGTTTTGTATTGGAAGTCTATTTTTTTTGTATAATTGGGTCGCCGATGATGCACCACAGTTCTGTGTCGAAGCTTTCTTCCACGATGACATTTTCTTCACCTCAAGATCTTTCTGGCTTTAATCAAGTTTTATCAACTTAACTTTTTTCTTGTACAGTATAGAGGCTCATCTGTTAGTTTGTTCGCGCCCAGCTGAGAATCAGAGAAGTGCTGCTGTGATTATTGAAGTTTTCAGCTGCTTGCTTCTGAGATGAATTTTTCTATGAAATTCAGTCATTGTATGGCTGAATATCATTGCTTCTTCTAAATGTTTTGTGAACTGATTAGTATTATAAAAACAGGAATTGATAGAGGGTAGAATCTAAATTTGCATGATGTCCACAGAAGCACTCTCAGATTTCAAGCAGGTATAACATCTAAATTTATGGCAATAATCTTTCACAATTGGCAACGCAAATTGTAGAATTTTATCCAGTTTTCTGGAGAACAGATTAGCAATAAGGGACTCAATGAAAACATCGATGCAATAGTCGAGTTCTATTCAGAGTCGTAGCAGGATATCTGAAGTGAGTGATCATGCAAACTGCTTCAGTGATTGAACTTTTCAGTTCTTCCAGGGTTCCAAGTAGTGGCGGTACATGCAAGATTGAGGCATTTTCATGGTCAGAAGCTGTGATCATTGATGAGTTCAATCAGGGTGGGCAGGTAGATGTGCGTACGTAAAAGCTTTTTTATCTGCAGCCTGTGCTATTAGAATTTGTTGAGCAATCCCGTTGTTTATTCTGAATTAATTGCAACTGACTCCGATATCTGGAGCAGTTTGTAATAATTGGAGAAAGCTAATAATGAAAATCTTAAGCAAGATGCTCAGAACAGGGAGTCATCATGTACACGAAAATATATTTTAAATCATTAGTAAACTGTGAAGAGCGTATTCGTATGCCTCACGCCCTCACTTTTTACAGAGGCATAGGATGTTAAGAAAAACCTTTCAGAAAATGTGTCTAATTTTCTCTTTACTATTATAGTCCCTGCTGAAAAGTGGTAATTCTGATAAAGAGAAAAACGACTGTTCATTCTCTTTTTCACTTTTCGAGCTTAATTATGTTGTATGTTCAGTTTTTGCGTTATTTTATGAACCGGAGAGGAAGTGAGTCTCTTTAGCTTATATTATCGGGAATACGATCTTTTTGCCTGATAAATCACCTTAGGTGAATGATGACGTATGTTCATGGTGAGATAATTCTGAGAACAGGTCTGGAGTGGGCGTTCTCTGCTGCCTGGCTTCTCAAGGTAAAAAACAAGAGTTATATTTTTCAGTGGTCAAGCACCGTTGAACACATGCGTAAATATGTGAATGATTAACGAATTCTTCTGTGGGATATCTGAAAGAGTTATTGAAATTTCATGCTGCAGTATGGATAATATTTTGTACGAATTCGAGTTTTCATTTAGGTATGTAAGTGAGAGCTTCCATATAATATTGAAATGCCATAATGATCTAACGAAAATATCATGTATAATTGTAGAACATGGACAGACATACGCTCACTCAACTGGAATAAATTCGACGATTATGAAAACCAACTGCATGTAAGCAGATGTTGTGAAATTTATTTTATTCCACATCCCACAAATATGTTAACCTTGAATACCTCCAGCTGCTTCAATGTACATTCCACGTAAAAATCAATTCCACAACAAGAAAAAGGACTCGGCCGAGGCCAGTTCTAAACCAATGAATCAGAAACAGGTTTTGGCAGAGCTTCTCTCGGGAGAACTTTATTTCAGTTGACCGTGTGCTTCTCAATATAGGTCAAGATAACCAGCGCTTCTTTCTACGATTTTGAACAACTAAAAAGTCTCATTGTTGGATTTTTCTAGTTTTTATTAAATCTTTCAAATCAAGCTCCCACAGTGAATTTGTACGTAAAGAGATTATATTGCTTTATAACAATGTGAGAAAAAGGCTGAGCAGAAATAGCAAGAGATATTTATTGCCTGCGAGTTCTATGGAAAGGATTTTCTTTGAGCGTATATTGAGGGCTTCGTCCTTAGCTAGAAGGAATGGGATTCCCGGTTTTTATCAATAAAGGCCGTACCTCTAGTGGACATTGATGTGTTCCTCGGAGTCACCTTGAGTTACATGGAGCAAAATCAGCGGTCTGGTCTCCTTCATTTTTTTCGAGCAGCTGCCGGCAAATTCATTTGAAACAGAATCGTTTCATAACTGGTGCTGTCAGACTGATGCAGGAATCTTAAAGTTTCGACAGAGCGACGCTGGACATCAGCTACTGTCCGTCCCTACTAGCAGCACAACCTCCAGCAGGATGAGCTGTGATCTTACATATATTTACCACCTTAGTCAACTCAATAGAAAATTTTGGGTCTTGCATAAAAAATTTACCACAGTAAAGCGCTGCACAAAGGTTTGAGAAAAACGTAAAAGCTTTCGTAGAGTAAAGCTCTTTGCAATTTTTTTACATGATGAACTTTTCAAAACAGTTTTCAATGAACTGAAAGTTTCTAGAAAATTTGTTGCAGAGTTAAGTTACTCAGAAAGCTCTAAGTTTATATTAATTTTTAACACTTTACCTAGTTTCAAGGCCAATAACACGAGCCTAAATGATTTTAGTCCGTAGGATGTGCGGACAAGAGGAACCACGAGGAAACATAAACTAAGACTTGCCACAGCGCTCAAAGCGTCTGCTTGCTCCGGCCCTAAGTGCTATCAACCTTCAAACTCTGCAAGGTAGTGTCTGGTCCTGGCGAACTGTGCCAATCCCTTGCTGGATTCGGGATGTCATCCTGAAGCCATCTTGCGAGACACAATGATGGGTGTGTGGAGCCAGACCATCCATCATCGAGGATGATGAAAAATCAACATACGTCGATTTGCCCTAGGACTGGCGCTATTATTGGAGCCAGAATAGACGCAACGATTCATTTCAGAACATGTGCAACGATTAATCCCAGCAGATTCTCGATGAATAGCGCCTGCAGGAGTGATCACAGAGCTCATAAGAGCAGCCTCACTCTTCTAACGCAGAGTGAAGACAGTTGTTTCTCAGAAGGATTGCTGGCAGAGTAAAGCAATGAGTCTCAAGAAGAAATTAATTTCATTGTATGTTTACAATTTAATGGCATAAAGTCACAACTATGTTGGTTGAAGGCCTTATCAAATCGTTTAAATTCCTGCGTAATCATAAAGTGAAACTTAAATAAATAATGAATAATTATACCAAGAAACTAGAAATTAATTATATATTTACATTTCTTATAGTAAACATATACAGTTTTTTGACTTGTTAAAACTCTAAACTGATAACGTAAACATTGTTTACAGAATGGGCTATCCAACGCGCAGCTTGCAGCTAGAATTCTTAATCTGTATTTGCTTGTGTTTCGTGATGACTGGAGTATTCGTCAAGTAGCTCAGCCTCATGAGGAATTGAGGAATTATAAAGCCTCCTGCGTATCAGAACACATCCATCATTCCTACAAAAGTCGGCGTTAGAGCCATTTCAAATCATTACTTCAAAGCGACTCAATCAAATGCGGTCACTTGAGTATTACTTTTTCGTTAAGTAATACAAATTTTAGTTTAAATTTTTTACCATATAGCATCTTTTAATAGTACAAGTGATTTGAAAGGACACTAAATAGAAATTTTAGTCATCACACATTTTTTACTCATACGTAGAAACCACATTATTCACTCACAGGCCTGAGCATATGTTAACCTAGGTCTTGTGGATCAATAAAATGGCAACAAAACATTCGGTTATTTTATCGTTACATCCCAACAGCACCAACATAATTGCCTTAAGAAGCAACTGCACAGCTGTTGTACAGAATCTCGTAAATAATGAATCAAAAACGTCAGACATTCAACCTCACATGATACACGTACCGTAGACGTCAATGCATCTACCCAGAACTGCCTTCTCATTTTTCTTCGGAAGTGCCACTAGCAAATACCTCAAAGTGCGCAGTAACCGAGGCTGTTTTGGTGGTGCCTCGTCATGACTTTGACTATGACCTATACCCTCCTCACCCCCGCACGTCAGTTTATCTAAAAATCAGTCCTCGCCCCCGTCTTCTTCCCCTAGTCTCAGCTGGAAATTAATTAAACGCATAAAGCTGACGCTCAAGCGCTAGATGAAAAAGTGCTACGTAAATAAATTACTAACTTATATATATATATATATATATATATATATATATATATATATATATATATATATATATATATATATATATATATATATATATATATATATTTAGAACGTATTGAGTACAAATAGGGCCCAACATCAGTGTAGAGAAGTAATGACGTCAGGAAGATCAGTACTGTCACTATTCGGCTCTTATAAGTAATCACTTGAGTAGCCTTGGGGCCTCATAAAAATTTGTATTACCGAGGGATGTTTATGAATTTCAGCACGGGGTAGCGTACACAACTCTGGAGCACGCTACTCGAGCATCAATATAGATGCACTAAAAAATGTCAATTTGCAGCACACGCACCACTAAACAACTGCCGTTACCACCACCTCCTGGATGCAGCGAGACTGATCCGCCTGAGTCTAGTTTATGTTAATTTAGCACTGGTTATAATTATTGTTTGCTCTCCAACACACAAGATAGGCAAAATCTTGATGCTGCAAACGCGCGCTCGTGATATTTTTTATCTGTTTTTCATGTCTTTAAGTAAATGATAATTTATACTGTCTAGACGATGAAGAAAAACGCACTCGAACAAAAGATTATTGTGAGCCTCAAAATCTTAAAAAAAAGAAGAACCGGTTATAGACTTCGGATAAATCTGGAATTGGCTATTAATTCTAATAATTTAAGAAATATAGCACAATGTTTTTGCTCATTCCTTTGTGTTTTCGCAAGTATTAAGTGTGTTACAGAGTTCACACAAACACGTTATGTTCAGCCTTCTGTATTTCTGGTCTGAAACTGGATTGAAATTAGCTTCCTTCTCATTCCGAATTAATTATGAGAAATCACGGGACGACGTGCTTCATGACACTAGATTAACATATGAGGACGAGTCTCAAATTAACAATTACTGGTCTTTAGTCCTCAGTGTGTTGATGGAAGCAACCGAACGTAATAACTTGTATTTAGTAACCGAGAGCAATAACTATTATGTCTTGGGTACTCAGTCAGGTAATGTGATAAGCCAAGGATAATACAAAGCCTCTATGAAATCGCTTATCAGAGTAATAATGCCAGAAACTGAGGGTGATCACTGTTATTTGGTGGTCAGCTTTGCAATGCAGTTATTAAGAACGGTTATAACACAATGCTATAAGGACACAATGCTATAAACAGACGCCAAAAGCTACCATTCGGTTGTGAGCCAGACAATACAGGATCCCTGCTGGTCATCAATATGGTAAAGCGAGAAATTAAAATGGTAGAGAAATTAAACGGTCTATTTAGTCGCACATGTGGCACTGCAAGAGAACATTATTTACTATTGTGTAGCCAGTGACAATGCAGTCATGAAAACATTGAGTAGCGACCACTAAGCCTGGTTCCAGGAAGACTGTAACGCATTAAATCTATTAATTTAGTGCTGCTAAAGAATGAAAGAATTATCATTGGTGAACTTTTTACTCGATATGTCGTACTTCTCTATCTATTTATTCTCCAAACACTTTGCCATGGCTACATTATTCTCAAGCTTGAAATTATTAGGACGACAATCTAACAAGTAATACTAAAAAAATATCGAAGCATTGTTCTAAATTTATGAGAAACAAAGATTATGAAAATACAATATGTATTTTCATAGATATACGTATATTTCATTCTTCTTAATTAAGAAATAATCATGCTCATAAGAACTATACCGGTACAAGAAAAAAGAATGGAAAAAATATTTTCTTTTTCAAGCTGGCGTATGAACTATCGTCATGGTTTTGTAGATCTTAACATGAAAATTGCAAGGTAATAAATTTCTGATCGATGATGTCAGAGTCGAGTTTACTTTTGTATATGAGAATACACAATTTCGTGCTGAAAAGACATGATCAGAGTTAAAAAATATGATCAAAGGAAGAAAATGTGCCAAAACCATTGCTGCCCGAGTTGATTTGAGCAAAATATCTTGCAAAATTTGTAAGATGTTTTTAGAGAGAAGATAAATTGATTCATGTTATATTTTTTTCACTTTTTTAAAAAATACATTGAGCATTTAAAGAATTTGAATTGCCGTATAAAAATCAAGCGGTCTAACTTGAACTTCAATAAAATCGGGTCAAATTTGCAATTTTTGACAAACTTTAATCAGAGTTCAAGCAAACTATCATAGACTTATTTTACGCCAGGATAATTAAAGAAGGTTTTTACCAATTTTTTAAGCTTTGCAATGTAGAAGATTTGCAGAAAAAATATCGACGGACATAAAAGAACTGGTTGCAGTCGCAACCTGGCTAGTAACTTGACTTGAACTTAATCAGTGTCAGAGCAAAAGACGCACGTATACATCGAGAACTAGTCTTACTGCTTTACGAACTAATTATAGATAAAGTGTAAGAAAACATCATACAATAAGTACTGTAAACAAAAAGACTAGGTAGTTTTCCATCATTTTTTCCTCAAAATTAGAACTAAACAACACGACGTATGCCATCACAACCATAAATCAATGGTGCACAAGAAAATTTTGCTCCAGTAATTTGTCTGTAATGTCTCATTAAATTCTCAGTTTATTTTGACATCACGATTATAACTGCAACAATAGCAAGCAAGAGACTATGTAGATTAAACATTCAAAAGTTCAATAAAATAACAAATCCTTTTTATTTTAATAAATTTTTCGCTCGTGTGTGACAGAAAAATGCATTTTAATTTTGGAAAATCCTTTCTTCTCGTTGTGGAGAGTACATTCTTATGATCAATAATAATATACATTAACATTAGTTCACTATGTTGGGGGTATAATGATCAATAATAATACACATTAACATTAGTTCACTATGTTGGAAGTATGAAGGATGGCCTGAGATGAATAAGATCATCCATACGACCATCATAAAACACAGCCTCTCTCTTCCCCGTCAAGTGTCTCAAAATATCGTAGATTTTAGTAATATCCGCTATAAAAACCTCGCAGCTTTAATTCGTTTACACCTGTTCTGGCATAAAAATTATTCCTTTCCAGCCACTCTTCCTTTTTCAGAAAGAAGGAAGACACGGTGCGCGTACAGTCCCTAATCGTGAATGTGCTGAGTAATTGAATGCTGACAAGCATTTCTCCAGCGCGCCATCTGGCATTTATTGTGACCGTATATCTCCTACTAAGTGCTGCTCTCACTTTATTCGTCCGCATTTCTGTCTTCTCTTAGTATACCATCATCACAGGTTCAATTTTACTTTGGTAACCAGACTCTGTTCTTTCATTTACCCCATGTATCCAAACTGTAATGATTCTTCGTACTCTACCTCATCCGATAGCTCGCTTTACATGAGGTGCTGCATCTCAAACGATGGTAAAATTAATGACGAACGGTGAAGCATCACCATGAGAAGTTATTGCAAATGCAACCATGAGCTTAGTAAATTCAGGAAACGAGAATACTAAAATGCATTGCGGCCAAAAATCTCGAGGAGCTACTTCTAAATTTACAGCAAAGCAAAACCAGAATCTGCAAAACCGGTCTTGATTGAAAATATTTGCCACGAGTTTTGTAAAGTTCAACTGGCGGACAGCGATCCAAATCTGGATCGCCGAGTGCTATTGTTTGGGTTCCAGTACCTCATCTTCAAGGAAATTGTGATTAAAAGTATATTAGAATGTGAGTAATTTCAAATTAATTGGGTGTTCATACAAGATTCACATACCACATATTAAGCTCAGATTATTAAGCTGGGACATTTGACACGTAGAAATGGTGTTGCTGGATCTTCTAAAACAGTAATTGAGTACCCCTGTTATATAACATCTATGAGTACATCCCTGATTTCTAAAAGCAAATGTTCTTTGGAAGTTAGGCTACAGTTCTCATTGACTGCAGCATGATCTACAGACTGTGAAATTAAATCAATGATTAATAAAATATATTTAATAGCTATATTTTTATTAAACAAGGTTGGTAATGGTACGCTATAAGTAGGAAATCTGTGTTTTAATTGTTCAAAACATCGCGAAAGCTGAACCCTGTACAGCTATACTCTTTTCTAGTCCTTCTGACTTCCTTCTTATTCGTGTTGGCTGTAAAGTCCACAACAATGCGTATTAAAAGTTTGCGTGTATTGATTGTATGATTTATTTATGTATTTATTTATAAATAAAGTCGTATATGTATTGCATATATTACAAACCGCCATGTAACTATTCATTTATTCATAAATATATTTCCTGGCCCCCTCATAACTGAAGTAGATAGAGAGAATTAATTTTAAACAAGCTGTTACTAAGGAGCTTAAATGAAGTGCTCATCTTAGGCTAAGCATTAACTTCTCAATAAAACGGGTATTCATGTATTTCCAGCATTCTATTGTGGATATCAAAAGTGATGGATTACTATAAAATACGTATTTTTTCATTATGCATTCTCTTTCCTTTCAATATAAAACTCCTTTGGAAATGCGGCATCAACTAGCTCATCAGAAAAATTATGAAAGTATTTCCTTTAATAAACTTAGTAGTAAAGCAATACTACAATGTGACGTTTTATACTCAAGATGACGACTGCTCCAACAACCGGCAGTTCTCTTTACATTTGACGTCCGGAAATGCTACAGCGAGCAACATCATATAGAAATACCTATGTTTTTCTGGTTGCAAGGAAAAAGCCTTTATGAAGCCATTACCCAGTACTTGTGTTTTTTATGATGGTCCTGATAAATTCTGATTTAGTGTGTGCGTCAAAAAACTTCTAAAATGTCTGCGACAACATAGTTGAAGATTAGAATGCGATGTCTGTGGAAAATTTTCGTTTTTCAATTGTGTGATCAAAAATGTGTGAGATTGCACCACGATTGCACTTTGAGTTTTGAATTATTATTTGCGTTGAACTTACACTTAGAATCATTTGTTGTTTTGAAAGCTGCTCATAAGATGTATTAGGCAAAACATTTTGTAAAACTTCAATTGTTCTCACATGTGCTCTGCTACAAAAGAAGCAGGTAGACACTGCTAAAAAAACATGTTGGTTGACGGGCCTGTATATGCTGGAAAAATTAGAATTCTTGTTTTTAATTCAAGGTTTACGACATCAATCGTTTCTTTTACGAAAAGAAATAGCAATATTTTTTACGAAAATCAATCGGAAAAGTCAGATTACGAAATAATATGACTCAAATGATTTCACCATAAGTAAAAAGACAATGATCTCTTCATCATTAAGATCAAGTTATATATTCATGCTGATGCTATTCAGTACACATATGTATGTATGTGTAATTCATTGATAGATTATACAAGTGACAAGCCACCCGTTCTTTCCTCCATTGCAGGTGTTCAATACCGGAATAGTGTTTTTCTTACCAAATGTTCGATTTACTCGGCAACTGACAGGCGACGTCCACACCTCTAACGCAACCCCTGAGTGCCATGCTGTTGAACACATGTCCATTGGTTCATCCAGTCTCACTGGCTCGTTTTAAGAGCATTTTTGCGTCCTCCGATTTTGTAGCTCGTCCATATTATCCTTCTTTAATTTGGTTTAGTGGCTTCACTTTTTAACAGAGTGGACAGTAATTTGAATTTTTGTCCTTATTCACGCTCGTCTTGTAGATTTCTTCAGGATATTTCAAATACTATAACTACCTCTTCTTCGCCTAGCATTCTGGTATTGAGTTCTTCAATTCAGCATTGCTGGGAAAATTGCATGAACCAAAATTCAGCCTTGATCATAACAAGATAACTTATTTGATATTAGAGAAAGTATATTTGGCATTATCAGCTAGCATAGCTCAATTGAAAGGTCTCTCAAAAGATTGACTCAGTCATTGCACTACGGCTGTCGCCGAGCTGATCATATGTTTATGTCAAAAAACATATATATATATATATATATATATATATATATATATATATATATATATATATATATATATATATATATATATATATACACATATATGTACCTAGATGGTTCTCAATGCAAGGATTGTCCGACTTGTGGGATAGAGTTTTTGATCTGATGCTGTTCAGACATTAGTTACTATATTAACGAAAGCCAATTATCAAAAGTTCCGTGATGGATCGAGCCTGCGAATAAGAATGATCAAAACTTTAACTTTACAATTTCTGATTATAGTGCCATCTTAGGATCACCTAGATTACCCATGAACTACTAACGTCAGTACTTTTCATGCCCATTACCTATGACACGTCCGAGGTGTAACTCTAGGTGAAGTCAATAACAATTCTTTTCAAACACTTTTATTCATAAAAAAAATGAGAACTAAATTTTTAAAAAATTATTTCAAGATAGAAAAGAAATTCAAACATTGACATATGGGATACAATAATAGTTTTGACATCATGTGCTTAACACATCCTGAACACACTTCTTTAGTAATTGCAACGGCTGAAGAGTTCGCTAAGTGGCACAAGAAACGCGACACCATAATTGTACTCGTCGGGCAGTGCCGTCGTGCCGGTAGTTTAGGGTAATGATTTTGAATGTATATACTCGCTAACAGGTGTCTATGACTTATGATCTCGGTGTGCCACTAAGCTAGCATGATGCGACCCATCTCTCTCATCAATTACGTGTGCGCATAGAATGCTTGTGTTGTAAAGAATTTGAACTGGGCATTTCTCAAATCTGTTTCATTCTGGCATGTTATGGCATTAAGAACAACTTCTTTGCAATTAGACTATGAATTTGTTTAGTAAGTGTTATATATAATGTAACACAAAGTGCTAGGTTATTGAAAGCTTTCAATGATCAAACTGCAGTGCAAAAAACTAGGTATTATATAAATTCTAAACTCCTGACTCATAATTATTTATATTTTATCCCATATGTTGTATAGGAAACTTCACTGGGACAAATTAAGTAGTTTTTTATGCATATGTGAGTGTTGAATCAGCCTGGAATTTTATTAGTTAGTATTGCTGAGGACTTGAGTGTACTGTCTTTGAAGAATATAAATATGAGCAAAATTTTCTTTGGATTTTTCTGTTTTATTCTTACTATTTGATGATGTGCTTCATATAAACAGTACTTTCCTAGTACATTGTACTCTTCCTTCAAACATTTGCAATTTTTATGCTGTTTTATTTACTATTGTTGATAACCAGAATTAGTTCCTCAGGACGGCATGGGACTTTGGTATACGGCATGGGACTTCGGTATTGAACCAAGAATGGGCCAAACGGCTCGTTCCTATTGCCTTATTCTATTCTATTCTATTCTAGAAAGTTGGTGTATCCAATGTTCAATATTGATTGGAAACAGTTAGTGCAGAGAGATAAAGTCTAAACATTTTACTTTTATATTATACTTTTAACATTATACACTAGATTATTGATTATATAAAAAGTATGAAAAACAAAGATACAAGTGAATTTTCTGACTGTTTTGCAGAACATTGTCAGAATGTTTTACCAGCTGGTTCTGACCAGAGGGAGTATTTCATTCATCTTTTACTCTGACACTGTAATGAGTCAAATTCAGATCCTGTGCTCCAATGTCTCAAGTTCCTTGCCTTTAAATTTGTGTGCACTTTTTACCTTGCAGATAAAGCAAAATGATTCCAGGTCTGCGCCCAGTATCTGGTGGCACTCACCAAAAGATACTGTTTAGGTATATCAAGAAATGCCCTCCTGGCACTGGTAAGTTGTTAATAACTGATTATAATTTATTTCTTTGATGAATATCAAAGTAAAACAACAAAAGTTAGACAGCTTACCTGTTTCATTCAAAGAATTACTAATGCAACAAGGAGCTGGACCCTCCATTGCATCTACAACTTGACTCATACAAAACATTTCAACTTAATGCATAGGAAGTTTTTTTTTTAAAGCACACGAATTTTTTCTGTTATTTTTTTGTTGTCTGTAGAAAGTTGTTTCTATAGCATACACTGTAGTTGCTTGATTACAGTCTAGTTATAAGGATAAGAATATTATATCCTAATACCTTACCTGCTCAGATAGCTTCTTTTGTACTACAAATGTTTTTAGGTCCTGGATATGCTCTGGTTTCAATAATTATTTATAAGAATTATGTATAACTTACAAGCTGATGAAATGTTCAATTCCTGTGTGGGTAATATTATCTAGCATTTAATGAGTGCATTCCTACTTGCAGGTTGTTTCACTAGTGAGAATTGTATTTTATCTAATTACATGGATGTAGTGTTTTTTAATACATTTCATTTATTTTTGAGATGTTTTATGGCACTCACAAATTTGTATATTTAATTTTTTTGATTGATTATCATTGTTGAAAAATAATTTTTCAGTATTGTTAATTCTTAATTCATCTTAGTTGAGAAGTATAAACATATCTACTGAAGTATGAAAAGTTTTGACTTGAAAACTTTCTTAATTTTGCATGCTTAAAATTGTTTTCCTTATTATGCAGAGTTGCACTGTCGCAATGCGAGTAACTATGGGGTCAAGTCCTTCAAGCCACCCACCATGAACAGTCTTCCTGTGCCTCAGGGGTCATGGAGTGCTGCTTATGCCAGAAAGCAGAGAAAATACAATGCGTTGCTTCTTGGTGGCATCACTTTCTGTGGTGCTACTCTCATGGTGGTGAGTTGGGTGGCAAGTGTGGGTTGCTGTGGTCAGTTGGGTGACAAGTGTGGGTTGTTGTGGTGAGTTGGGTGGCAAGTGTGGGTTGTTGTGGTGAGTTGGGTGGCAAGTGTGGGTTGTTGTGGTGAGTTGGGTGGCAAGTGTGGGTTGTTGTGGTGAGTTGGGTGGCAAAGTGTGGGCTGCTGTGGTGAGTTAGGTGGTAAGTGTGGGTTGTTGTGGTGAGTTGAGTGGCAAGTGTGGGTTGCTGTGGTGAGTTGGGTGGCAAGTGTGTGCCAGCAATGTATAATACATAATATCATGCATAATTTTCTCTTTGGCTTTGATGCTCAACTTGGCTTCTTCATTGTATGTAAATGGGCCTCCAGAGACTAACTCTGAAATATCTGTTTGAAATATTGGCAATGAAGTGTTGTGTCTATATTGTTAATAGAAAGAGAATCCCAGAATTATAATTTACAGTGTATTTCATAGAAAAACATATTTTTGCTTCTACAAACTGTCAATTTCTTCTTCTGATCATACGACATACTTGTATCTTTTGCTAATCTACTTCTATCCTTGTCTAATCGAGGTGTCTCCTCCACTAATCTATTTGTATCCTCTACTAATATAATTGCTTACATTTGCTTATTATTTGTAGCTGTGCCTGTATTTATGCATATTTTGGCATAACATATTTTAGCAGTGTACCTTGCCCTAAGCTACACACAGCCATGTTTGTAACACATAAGACTGTCTTGTAGCTGTTAGGTGTAACCAGTTTTCCTTCTTTCTTCTACTCTATCATCTTAATGTTTTGTCTTTTTTGGAGAATGTCATATGTATCAACCTATTTTTATTACTCACCTTTTCCTAATTTATTCTTTTGTTTCTTTGAGATGCTCACAATGCCTTGACTTCAAGCTGTGGTACTTGATGCCTGTCTTGACTTAAAATTTGATGCCTTTCTGGTTTGCATTAATGTGGTTAGCCTCATTTTATAACTCTTTGGTTTCCTTATAGGTCACCAAAAGCTACCTGCCAAAGTTAGCAATAGTTATTAAACCCATACTACTATGCAGGGCCATAGTATGGCTTTAATATGTAGTATAAAAGACCATACTTTATTTTTCTTTAATTTTTTCTTGGAGGAGACCAGGTAAACAAATGTTCAACCCTTGTTTGCCTTCAATTTTTCATCTTTCTTCTTTAGTCATGTATTTTTGAAATGCTTGTTGGGATGCAACTGTTAGTGAAATACTCTTGAGGATTAGGTTGATAAAATCTTGTCTGATATAATTAGTCCATTTCATTAATTACAATTGCACATCAGTGGAAATTATTGGAGAAATTATCCATTGCAAGAGTCAGCCAGTCATATGTTGCAACTGTAAATCATTTCCTGTTATAATACTAATTTTGTTAGAGAGAGTGCTAAGTAGTGCTAGTTTTGTTTAAAATGTAAGCCTTGAATTTCCCCCCATGCTTACATGACTTGGATGTGCCCACTGGCAGCATGAGCAGGAAATGGTGGGTTTACAGCTACTAATTGGAACATGTCTTTAAAATTGTGTGTGTGATCACTAAGCTGTAGAGTCACCCAAGCATTAATGTTTGGATTTATTTAAGCAAACTGACTCATTTAAGGAAGCTCTAATTTGAAAAGTATCCCATATATATGGATAATAGGGGAAATTTTAGTAATTTAAAGGTTGAAAGAAGATGCATGTGTGAGTAGAGTGTCTCGTCTTCATCTAATTCTCCTTTATGATGAAAATTCTTGGGTATATCATTATTCTGATCAGACAGTGACAATAATTTAGAATTTCATGCACTCTTGGCTATTTTGTTCAAAGGAATATTATTGACAGTGCATTTACAAAATCAGCTACTATCAAAAGTATAACTCCAGCCATCAAGCATTTCATTCATGTCATTAACAGTTTATTTAAAAATGTTGAGATATGACTGGTGTTAGAATTACATCTGAACATCTGACAGCACAAGTTTGTTCTACTGTTAGATTTGTAGAATTTTTAATTGGAACATTTACATGAGGTACTTGGTGAGCATAGACAAGGCAAAAGAAATTTGGTTTTTATTAAGGTTCCTTGATACATGTCTAGGTAATTGATGCAGTTAATATAGGGCATTGTTTAATATAAATCTCATTTTTTGTAACTTGTACAATGTGCCATGAAGGTGTGAATTTTTTTTTGGCAGTTCCAGCAGTATCAGCTGAAGATATTCAGTTTACACACTAAATCTTTCAAGCACTCGGAGCTGAGCAAGTATTTTGTGTTGAATCAGCTGGAGAATATCCTTGTAAATCTATAAAATACCAAGTGCCCTAAATACTTCCTAAATATTTTATTGTTACAAGGTACATAAGTTATATTTTAATTTCATAATCCTGCAAAGCAAAATGTAATTAGTTTTAATGTGTACAAATATACATAAATTTTAACTCAATTGCTTTAGACATTCAAGAACACAGTTAAATTTTAGAAATGATTAAAAACAAGGCATGTAAATGGGATGGCCTCATGGCTGTGAATTTTTTGAAAAACATAGTTCTAATTTTTGAGCCTAGATATGGAAATTTGTTGTTTTGTTATCAATTTCTTTTGTAATTCAATTTTCTGAATAGAATAGTTCTAGCTTTTGGCTCTGTGTAGTTTTGAATGTCATAGGTTATGCTGTTTTGAATGTCTTGAATAATTGAGTTCTGAATTTAATGAGAAATGTAGTTGTAAGTTTCATGGGCTAAGTAGTTTGAGTTTCCTTGGTCATGTTTTTAATTTTCTTGTTAGTTTTTGTGCAAAGATTCATTTGTCCTTGATAACATTCACACAAACTTGTTTTCTTACTTGAATTGTTTTTTTTTGTGTGTAGATCCAAGTGTGGCTTAAATTGATGGTAAATTGTAAGCAGTTTTATCTTCCAATAATATTAATTGTGCTCATCATGATATGCATGGGTATTTAAATAAAATTTCAGTTTGGTTTGTTTTTAGTAGTTGCCTAACACATCCTTTTTTGTCTGTGCAGGGCAAGCAGACAGGCTTGCTAAACCTGTCTCCCACTCCTGAGTACAAGGGCACATTTGACCCCCCAATTTTACCCAACTCAGAAATAGTGGTAGAACCTTTTGAACCCCCTACCCTCGACCTTCCCCCTCCCCCTGTCACCTCTGTCCCTGCTAAGCCTAAAGACGAGGCTAAGACAGAGTCCAAACCCCAGGTTCCAGAGAGTAAACCTGAGGTAAAGGTTCCAGAGAGTAAACCTGAGGAGAAGGTTCCAGAGAGTAAACCTGAGGTGAAGGTTCAAGACAAACCTAAACCGAAGTCAGAACCAAAAGCTGAAGTGAAGTCAGAAACAAAGGCAGCTCCTGAGAAGCCTGCTGCCGCGCCAGTAGCGGCCACTGCGGCTGCACCAGAGAAAACAGTTCCTGCAACTCCTGATCTTGAGAAGGAGTTCCCATCAACAACGCTGAAGGATGGTCAGTATCTAGATTATTAACTATCCGTACTTTTTCTTGAGAAATATTAGTTTTGCCAAGTTGAATTTAGAAATCGAATTAATAAAACTGTGTAAGTATGTGCTAATTCACTGGTAAAATACATAAATTTTCTTACTGAAGAATCACTCAAAGAAATTTGTTTAAGTGAAAAATTTATTAGGGCTCTTGTACTGTGACTGCATCACTTGCTCTGCCCTGCAAGCATTTTTGGATTCATCATGAAAAACACAGATTCAAATGGTTTTAGTTAATGCTGGGCAATAGAATTTTCCCTACTTATGAAGCATTGTGTAATCAATTCAATGCTACTATCAGCATTGAGTGCAAAAGAGTTATGAACTAAAGAGTACTATAAAAATTTTTAAGATTCATTATTGGAGTAGCCTATAATTTTAGTTTAAGATCATTTTGAGTATTTCAGATGTTGTAATGTTTTTTAAAATAACAGGCTAAGCGTATTTAATCTTAAAACTAAAAGTTCCATCACAACTAGCCCAGTGACAGCAATGTAAACACCATAATCATTGAAAAAATAAATAAATTAGTCAAGGTTCGCAGGAAAGCATTGTTGCATATCAGGAAAATGGTGTTGGGAAAGGAAAAAGTCACGGCAACTTAAAGTACCTCTTACTTAACTATATTCAGACTATGTCTTTTAGTTCTGAGGTTAACAACTGACTAATGTATAATTAGGTATAGGAAATTATTCTAGTTGATGCTTCTGTCATGCTTACTTTGGTTACCCTGACACCGAGATTACTATAACCTTCAATTGGCTGTGTCTTCATAGATCTGAAAATATACCACTCATTTTTCTCTTAATACTACACCACACATGTATCAGTGATTTCAAACAAGCAGAGTTGATAACTTGGTTTTGTGACCTTATAATCAGTTTAAGTTTTTATTATTTCCTTTATTATAAGTTGTGTTCTTGCCTGCAGATCACATCCTGATGGTAACTGACCACCCAAAAATAAAGAGAGAAGAATAAGAAATAATACCAGTTGCTTCTCACCCTGAAAAACACTAGTAGAACCCGAACAGTCATCCTATTTAATGTATCTTGTGTTATTGGTGTTCCTGTATTTTTACTGTCAATTTTGCATACTTTTTTGAAACTTCAAGTACGGCTCTACTACCATCTAATGTTTCTTTTGTATTTTATGTTGCAATGAATGAACAGAAAGTTTACTTATATGGTAATTTACTTTACTGGTTTTTCACAAATACAAATATATGATATTCTTCACTGAAATCTAATTTTTATAATTTAGTTAGTCAAATCGTTTTTTTCTTTTAGGCTGTGTTGTCCTTTCAAAATTTGGTCAGATTATGTTTCCCTCTTTAGATAACACCACTGATTGTTGTCTGCATACGTTCATTGCAGGTCATGTCTTTTATATTTGTTAAATTATTGCTTGTCATTTCTCTTATTACAGGTCAGGTTGTGCCTGGACACGTTCCCTATCTGATCATCGGTGCAGGCACTGCCTCAGTCTCTGCCTTCAGGGCAATTAAGGCAGCTGACCCTAAGGCTAAGGTCAGTTAAGGACAATTCACGCATTTCATTAGATAATCAGGATAATACAGGCTGTTGACCACAAAGCTAAGTCTGTTCAAATCAATACAGGTGGTAGACCCCAAATGTGAAGTCAAAATCCTGCTGCTTTAAAAGTTTAGGTCAGATGGCAACTTGCGTTGCAAAAAGTTTTCTATTGACTTATGTCACATGACAGTTGTATTCGGACCATGAATATTGTAAGAATGTAACTCAGTGAAATTCAGCGTGTCTCCGTCTATGAATATCAAATCTCTGTGTAAACACTGAATTTATATTTAATAACCATTTGTAGTTACTAATGTACTAATTACCTTTACTAAACGTTGAACACTAGCTTGTGTTTGTAGGACTAACAAACTTGAGTACTGTTCTGTTAAATGATCAGCATGAAATTTCACAATCCCAGGTGCGTTATCAAGATGCGGCTCATTTCCAAACTCTGTTTCCATTTAATTGAACATTTCCTTTTGGAAAAGGTTGACAGTTATATTGGGGTGGTATTCATAATTCGTGAAATAAAATTTGACTTGTGAATGATGAAAGTAATTTCTAATTTTATTTTACTTAAGGTTGAGAGCCACAGCTGGTAATATCACTTCTCTAGTGTTGCGTGTGTAGTTGTGAGGTCACTCAGTGAGTGTAGAGACTGGTGACGGTGCAGGTGCTGGTGGTGTCCATGTGTAGTTGAGGTCACTCAGTGAGTATAGAGACTGGTGACGGTGCAGGTGCTGGTGGTGTCCATGTGTAGTTGAGGTCACTCAGTGAGTATAGAGACTGGTGACGGTGCAGGTGCTGGTGCTGGTGGTGTCCATGTGTAGTTGTGAGGTCACTCAGTCAGTATAGAGACTGGTGACGGTGCAGGTGCTGGTGGTGTCCATGTGTTGTGAGGTCACTCAGTGAGTATAGATACTGGTGATGGTGCAGGTGCTGGTGGTGTCAGGCGAGGGAGAGGAGCCGTACATGCGACCACCACTGAGCAAAGAATTATGGTATAGCGATGACCCTGAGACACCAGAGCAGCTGAACTTCAAGCAGTGGAATGGCAAGTCCCGCAGGTCGGTGCTGCCCTCCTTCTTCGGCTGGCTTACACAGACACGTCTTACTATGAATAATATCATATCTGTTCGTCCTTTATATTGGAGAACAGAAACTTCATTTTTCTCTCTTTAGGTAGAAACCATGCAATCTAAGGATCTAGGAAAACTTTATTTCCTATAATGAGCTGTCCAAAATTTTCTTTTGTGTGTTGTTTCTAGTTTTAAAAGTTAAGACATAAACTAATATGAATAATGTTTGATTGGTATAAGAATCTTTTGTTGGATTTCGATATAAAATTAAGAGAAATTTATAAATAGGAAAATTTTAAGAATAAATATTTGAATCTTCATCTAAAGAACAACAGTGTCCCGTTTTCTTAAAGGCCAGTTCATTCTCCATAACACTGAGCAGGTTATAGAGAAATAGGAGTGAACTTCTTACAGTTATAGATACTTGATAATGTGAGGCACTGATGAACATTACCTGTGTCAAAACAAGCTGGTAACGTTTTTAAAATTTTATCTATATCTTCAATAATTCGAGGACAGTTTCACTGAAGTTTTATACAGTTTCTCACTCTCATATTTCTGAATTGTGGGACAAAGTTTGTAAAAATAGAAGTAAAACGTCGTCAACCAGCACTGATGAAACAAACATAGCGTTCTATGGTTGTTCTAGCATCCACTGTGTAGCGCTATAGCTGTATTAACACATGACCTTGTGTTACAGCGTGTACTTCGAGCACCCCCAGTACTACACGCCCACTAGCGAGCTCAGCACGCGCCCCAATGGCGGTGTGGCACTGCTCAAGAATATCCGCGTCACCAAGGTCGATCCCACCTTCCGTACTGCCTTCTTAGAGGATGGCACTGCCATCCGATATGAGAAGTGCCTCATTGCCACTGGTGAGGCTGGGTCAGGTGTGCCTCACTCTGCCACTGGTGAGGCTGGGTCAGGTGTGCCTCACTGCCACTGGTGAGGCTGAGTCTGACGGAGCCTCACTGTCATGGACGAGTCTGAATGAGAGAGGGTTTTTCTGGCCAATGTAAACTTTTTACTCCTATTTCTGTTCAATGAGGTCCCTTCCTATGAGGAAGCATAACCATCAAGATTGTTGGCTCTGAGATACTCAGTCTTGCTTCTGGAGATAATGGTGAGGGGCTGTGTGTGGGTCGCCGGAACACTTCAATGTCATCCTTCTCGGCTCACAGCAACCCTCAGGGCCAGGTTGCTCTAAAAGCTCACCAGTTCTTGTTTGTGTGTCCACTGTACAAATTTGCTTCATGATTTCCTTGCAATTAACAAAAGAAAAATTTCATTACAAGAATGAGCCTATTCGACTAATTTGGCTGAACAGCCGATGATGAACAAGCTCGTCGAAGATAAATAAAATGAAGACAAAGTTGGGGAGTATACGTAAAGAGATTCAATTACAGACATGCTCTTCAAGCAACAAATTGAAATATTATTGATTGTGTCACTTCTCACTTTACTTCTCAACCGTCCTGACGAAGTAACACGAGCTTTTAAAAGGATGATTTTTATACGTAAGTCAAATACCGTTAGCCTAAAATAAAAGCTCATGATAGATTACACTCATACGTTAGCTGCATACTTACCATGAACCTTTGTATTTCGCATCTGATAGCAGTTTTGATTGTGACTGATCAGTCCTTCGTCGGAGTTTTCACAGTAAATTCAGAGCATTCTCAGTCATTTAACGCATCTTACTCTTTATCTACTCCAGGAGGTAAACCCAAATCTCTGGTGGTGATCGAACAGTCGGGCTCCGACGTGGTGGAAAAGACAACACTTTTCAGGGGTGTGGCTGACTACCGCAGGCTGGAGAAGGTGGTGTCCCAGGGCAAGCACGTCACCATCGTAGGGGGTGGCTTCCTCGGCTCCGAGCTCGCCTGTGCCATCGGACATAAGAGTGCGTTGTTTGCTTGCTTGGCTGCTGTAGAGGATGTTCGTGTTTGCTGAACATCAGAAAAGCTTCTTTTGCACGCGTGTAAACCCTGTAATCCTACGTAATGTCATAATTGCTTCTTGTCTAATATTCTAGGTTGTACCAATATTTTCAGACGAATGCATGAATAATGTCAAAATTTATGTTCACATTAATTGCAAAACTCGAGTATTCCCGTTTTCTAAACGGTATGCGTTTAGAGGAAATTAAATATACTACATATACTACATTAAACATACATAAATATACTACATATACTACATTAAAGATACTACAATTGTCGCGGTGCATAAACATGGCCAGAGAAATTTTTCATTATGCCTCAAGTGAGGTTATTTATGGAAAGTAGCTCACGGATAATCCTCATAGAGTAAAAGTCTTAAGGCTGCTAAATTGACTGATTCTGACTAGAATGAGCCAACTGCTGTAACTGAGATACATTTATATTATTGCATGCAGGTGAAACGCTTCATCAATGGTATTAATAACAGAAATAACTTTCTTGCGTTCCGTCACTCGAAGGCGTATTAGGATATTTCACTAGACCGATGTTTTTCTCAAGTCCTGTCGATCTAATGTAATGTGCTCTGCGTCACCAGGCAAGAAGACGGGTGGTTCAGTGTCGCAGGTATTCCCTGAGTCTGGCAACATGGGCAAGGTGCTGCCCGAGTATCTGTGCCGCTGGACCACCAACAAAGTCAGGAATGAAGGTGTAGAGGTCATTACTGACTCGTTTTTGAAGCACGCCTCGCCCACCAGTGATGGCAGAGTCAAACTTCTGCTCAACACCGGCAAAACGGTGAGTTATTTTGTCACAGGTGAGAGGGAGGATGTAATGGCGGTTATGAAGAATGGGAGGGTGCATGTGCTGCGTGAGGTGAATGAGACGTTCTGAAGAGATAAGGTGGAGGAGGTAGTTGAAGAACTGAAACGTAGGAAAGCTTCAATGACAATATAAGTTTTTGACTTCTGGTCAGTCTCAAATAAGTTGACCATAAAGGCACAGACGTTGACTAGGCTCTCAATTCCCCCGTGTTGCAGATCACGACGGACCACGTGGTTGTGGCAGTGGGGCTGTCACCCAACACAGAACTGGGTCTCGCATCTGGCCTGGAGCTGGACGAACGACAGGGAGGCTTCCGTGTCAACGCTGAGCTCGAGGCCCGCACCAACCTCTGGGTGGTACGTCCTGGTCATGATGCTACTTATATTCTCTCTCTCTGCTTATCAATGTGTAAACTGAGTACCTTCATTTACGGTTTATCTTTGAGAAGTTAGTGGTTGTTAAAGTGACAGTGTTTGTGTGGGTCTCGTCGCAATACTGTAAAACACTGAAGTAACTACGAACAAATAATTTTGAGAAACTATGGTTTTACTTGAAAATCGGGTCACTCGTAAAGTGAATTAAACTATTGAGCTTCGGCTTTTCCGTATTTACTTTGCCGACTGGAGTAAACTCGAGTACGAAGTTCGTAGGTGTCTCCAATCGTCAGTTCACCTACAGTTATTTTCATTTCACTTGATATTTTTAATTTGCTTACTCACATTGTGTGAGCATACGAGCAGTATCAAAATTCAACCACACTTAAGAGTTGTGAGTCGTGAACTCACCATAATGTATCAGACGCGTCTCTCATGTCGGGGCTTACCTGTACGTTGACGGTTATGTTTTAATGTCTTCTCTGTGCACTGGGGTATGACTCTTAAATAATAAGTTGCATGTCTTGCCCATTTATTCTACTAATCGCTTAATTAGATTAGTAGCTCATAGGTACAAAGCGCTGGTGCACTGTGTTTAGTTCAGTATTCCAACATTTCTTCCGAAGAGGACCTTTCTCTCAACATTTCCAACTGGTAATGAACCATGATGTGATTACAACTTCCTGACACTATGGATTTAAAAGCACATGGATTGTGTTCACAATCAGATAATATCGATGAGTTATGTCTGAGTTTAGTGAGAACATGTCCGTGCAATTGCCACACAGGCAGGAGATGCTGCTTGCTTCTACGACGTACGGTTGGGGAGACGCCGTGTGGAGCACCACGACCACGCCATCGTCAGCGGTAGACTGGCGGGCGAGAACATGACGGGTGCTGGTGAGTGGGTCTGACGGGTGAGAACATGACGGGTGCTGGTGAGTGGGTCTGGCGGGCGAGAACATGACGGGTACTGGTGAGTGGATCGGACGGGCGAAAACATGACGGGTGCTGGTGAGTGGGTCTGACGGGTGCTGGTGAGTGGAGCCGCGGTACTTGCTTCAGAGGTCTGGGCACGTGAATGACTAGAGTGAGTAGGCAGTTTTTTGTTTTGAATTGGTGATTTCGGACGAGCGAATAAATTTAGGAGTGGCTTTGGACACGAGGATAGGTTCGAGAACCAGGGAATGAATCCAGAGACGAAGAGATACGCAAATTTGGAGAGTGACGAGATAATGGTAAATTCGAGACGAAGTAAGTTTGACTATGAGAGACGAAGTTTGGGACGAAGGAGCGAATTTAAGGCTCCCAAAGGGAAGAGTAAAGAAGGAGTGAGTTGAGTACTAGTTGAATTTTGGGACGAAGAAATAAATTCAAAAACGATGAAAGAGGTGAATTCAGTAGCGAAGGAGTAAATTTAGGGATGATCGGTTAATTTTCGAAGAAGAATAAGGTCCATACTGTGACCTATATTCTTGGAGTGACGATGAAATGACTCTCCAGCGTTTTATGATTTATCATAATTATGTAGAATTGGAATTTCGTGTGAAATATTCATATTCTGATGGGAACGCTTACTTTCATGCACTTCGGTACTGAAACGATGCACCCATATCGGAATTGAAGTAGATACAACTGCTGATTTTGACAGCTGCTAATAGCAGAGGGAATCTTGAAAATGTTATACTTTTCTAAAACAGTTTTAAAGTTGTTCATGCTGGTGCATATTTCTGCCGTCCATTGGAAATTGCAATTGAATTTAGAAAGGAGCGTACTATTTGTATAATTTTCTTAAGACGATTAATATAGCCTATTATTGTCTTCTGTTGGGCTGGTAACGGAGTACATTTCTGGAACGTTTTCGAGCAAGTATTCGTTGACTACATGTACTATCCTTTCCTTGTAGGAAACTAATCCTGTTATTAGTTTCCTAGCAAGTAGGAAACTAATAACAGGAGTTCACTTCTGACATCGTCCACTGAACAGGGGAGATTTCGGACCACTTTACAGGCTTTTCATTACCACTTAGCCATCACAAAGTGATATGAATATGCATTACTGTACTCGTTATCTTGTTCGTTGTTTTTAAGTTTCACTTTTAGCTGAATGACAATCTGTACAGACGCACCTTTGTTTCTTTATGAACTTCTATCGTAATTCATCTTCCGTTAAAGCGTGAGCTGTCCAATGTCACATTACCCAATACTCAGACGCTGTTATGATAACTCGCAGTTATTTTGCCCAGTCTTTTGAATGTTCACTGTAAATGAACATTTGTGCAGGCAAGCCGTACTGGCACCAGTCCATGTTTTGGTCAGACCTCGGCCCCGACGTCGGCTACGAAGCCATTGGCATCATCGACTCCAGTCTCCCCACCGTGGGAGTGTTTGCTAAAGCCACCGCCAAGGACTCTCCCAAGGTGAGTCTCCTGCTGGGTGCTTTTACTCTTTCGTTGCCTTCTAATGCAAGCACACAATTACAGTCACCTGTCATCACAAGGCCGTGACCAGAGATGAATTAGAGCACATGAAATATTAAATAAAAATCCGTGCCAATGTATTAAATAAATACGTGCCAGTGGGCTTCTAAATGTTTTTTTCACGTACGGTCAAAAGCTAAGCGTCACCATAGCCTCTGCATGGTCCGCTGGTAACTCGTGTCGCGGTTACTTTCATTCACTAGCACTCGCCAGGTCAGTGCCTAACTCCTGCTTAGTATTGTGGCGTCTCTGCCCTTTGCGCGAGCAAGCCTCTCCGTAAGACTCCTTGAGGGATGAGTGCTTGGCTAAATTGTAGAAATAAGACTCAGTGAGTCATCTGAACGAAACGTGTAGGTGATCATCGCGCAGTTGTCGGCTAAATGTCATCCAAATTTTGCAGCAGAATAGAATGAGGCGATAGAAACGAACCTTTTGGCCTATTTTTGTGTTGCTACCAAAGTCCCATGCCGTAATTCTAGCCAAGCGATGGTCATACACAAACTGACCACCTCGGCAGCTGGCCTCGAACCCAGGTCTTCTCGCATCGCAAGCGAGTTCGCTCACCAGTCGACCAAGTTGGTGGTTCTTCCGAAAATATGAACTCTTCAAAACTCAAATTATGAATTTAATTATGACAATACTTTTTTTGAGTTCTAATATGAAAGAAGGCATTGCGTTTTACTCACTACTTTTTGACCTCTTCTATTTAAATATCAGCAGCGTTTTTTTCACTCTACTTTTTCTCTTATTTGTCAGGGATTGACGTCATCTTGCAAATATCGAATGAGCCTAGTAGATATGCTTCGGTTTCTATTTTCGACTTGATTTACGGGACTGGTAATCCACATAGATCTTGGGGCCCCTTGTCTGACAATGCGTTTTGGGAAAATCAAATAGGTATAATAATGTTACACTTATTATATGATGTAATGCTCTTTTATCTCGCTCTTTACATTGCAACATTTGATGACCGTCGACGTAAGGTTACAAATGAGGTGTGTATGCTTCAGCTGTTGATGGTGTAGCAGTGTAGTGCTAGCTTCTTGGATGAAATTTTCTTGCATGTGGTTCTGTGAGTCTATTCTTACTTTTGCTTCGCTTGTGTCCACGACAGTAATCCAGTGACGGCATGCACATAAATTTCCTTCTTCCTTTTGGTACGTGTGTCAACAAATCAGCGCGTACAAAGTTATCATTTGGAATGTTTTTTAAGGATTTCAATACTTCGTGCATGAAATACTGTGAACTGCTTCTTAACCCATTTGTTCCGGAGTTATTTTTTGTTTTCAGAATTAGTTGAAAGTTTATATATGACATTCACTTTTTATTTTCGCAACTGAACCGATTGCGTCAGAATATAGCTGAAGCTCGTACGGAACTTGAATGGAACTCGTTCAAACGAAATCACGTAGGAATTTATAAATATATTAAATTGAAATTTGTTTAAAATTGTGTTACCATTTGGTAACGCACGGAAGAAATGGGTTAATTCATTTACTGCCTACCATACGACACGGCTGATCAATTGTACTGGCTACGTCTTCTAACAGTTGGCTATCAACTCTGGAGCATGCATTTGACCGTGCTGTTATCAAGAAATTTGTGAGCAGAATGAGCAGCTTTCCTGATAAACCTTATTAATATGTGCTGGGAATACGTATTTAAGATTTTCATCCATTGCTACTTGGTAAGTTACTGGGTTAAATTTTTTCACCTGTTTTTATTAGTAATAGATTTGACACCGCATTAAGCGTAGCATCTACGAAGTAGCTGCTGTTTGCATGCATCATTCATACTTTATGATGTTTGGAGGAGTTTTGGTTGCTAATTATCACATTTGCGTGGTGTTGCACAGGCCGTCGTGGAGGAAACAGGGGAGAGCATGAGGTCTGTGACGGAGGGCCGTGCTGAGACTGCCGCTGTCGAGTCCCCCCTGAAGCACTCCAGCGAACCTCATCCCCCCACTGAAGGAGAGAACTATGGCAAAGGCGTCATTTTCTACCTCAGAGACAAAAAAGTTGTGGGGTTGTTGCTCTGGAACGTCTTCAACAGGATGCCTATTGCTAGGAAGGTTTGTATAATAAATGTGAAGGATTTTCTTTGTTACCTTGGTACATACTTCCCTTATCGGGGATTGTCGTGGAGGAAGAGTTACACTCTAACCTCGTTATTTTCACCATCATTGTTTGTATGATTCGCTATTCGTAGTATTTTTTTAGAACATTTCTTTATGAATTTCAGTATTACCTCATCAGTATCGTTATTTTGATTGACGTTCTTCCGAAAATATGAACTCGTCAAAATTGAAATTATAACTTTAATTACAACAAATAACGAGGTTAGAGTGTATCTCATTCACACAAAGCATCGCGGCTTGACCACGATCTACGATGTTAGCGTATTTAGTAGAAAAAACTGCATGGTGACTTGCGCAGCTCTTTTACTTCAAAATTTCTCATTAGAGATAACCAAGTCAGTCAAGCGGTGGTACCAGGGAACTAGTTTAAAAGAAATGCAAGGAATGCTAAACTTATTCCTCCTCTGTATGCGTCTAAGTGGAGTACGGCTGGTGTGTTCTTGAGATGAACAAGCAATTAAGTACGTGAGCGTCTTCAGCCTCAAGGTTGCAACTTTTCTTATGTTAATTTAAACAGGTGTATTGCTATTATTGCTGCGGGCCTGATTAAGTTAAACTGAGCATAAGTGGCGCATGCTTGTGAAAGTTTAGTGGAATATTGTGGAAGTCTCCTAAAGCTTGGGTTTACTGGTGTACTCGCTGTACATAATGCTTGTTTTTAACTAAACTCGAAGTGAGAACAATCTGTGAAGTTTATTGTATAAATTTTTATGGTGATACGGTTTTGTGAGAAGGCGCTGTTCAAATTTTATCTGTTTATCGAGTTTTAGTTGGTGGTCCTCCCAATTTTTGATTGTTCGAATGTTATTCATGGTCTTTACTATAGTCTTACTTGAAACTTCAAATTTATTTCATTGCAGGTGCTGAAGGAAAACAAGAGCTACGATGATCTCAGCGAAGTGGCAAAACTCTTCAACCTGCAGTCGGATTAGCCTCAAGTCTGCTCGACAGATCCACCACCTGTCCGTCTGTAAAAGCTGTACCTTTTCCTCGCTATTGAGCGCTGCACTTCTGTTTATTGAGACCGTCACTTCTGTTGAACACGTCCTTCTGACAACACTGGGCAAAAATGAGGCTTACTTCGCATCGACTCAGTTCATATCTATGTGTGTTAGTACTCTTCATTCTATTTTGAATGCTCGACTTGTGCGGATCCGGAAAAGGCACGGCCCAAGTGCTGGGGTGCAAGCGTATCCTACATCTTCTCTCGGTCTTCTGGATTCACTTCTGTACTTCCTTTTCACGTTTCTGCTCACGCCTAACAGAACACGTTTAATGGAGTTGTCTGAGGCTAGACTACATTCCTGCTCTTTGTGAAGGAGAGGAACTAATCTAGAGAAGAGGGATTTGTGAGTTTCCCCTGGGGTTTACATGGGTTCCTGCTTCTTCTTCCACTAACAGTGTTTTGTACGTCTGCTCAAATGAAGCAGATGCATATCATTTGTTCTGTTGGCCATCGGTCAAGAGCGCGTTACCTTATTTTTGTTCAATTGCACCAACCAGGGGCTTTTACGCAGAAGCTACGAGACATTAATTTTTTTGTATGGCAATGTAGCAAATTAGTCACACTGTGGAGGTCCTCTTAGGCTAACCTTGTGTGTCCTCACTAAAATATTTTGAAAACTGTCGCAAGTCTTTATCCTCTATTTGCCGTCAAACTTTACTGATCATAATTTCAACCTTGAATGTTGTATTTCTTGAGGAATTCATAGCAGCAACAAAACGTAAGAACGCAAACGACTATCTGGGTTGTATGTCATGTTGTGGCCCTGCGATTAGTCAAGAGATTGGGTAGAGTTTGAAGTCTGTTTTTTGAGTACATATATTCCTACTATTTTAGCCCTCTTGAAATGTGTAACTTTGGTACTAATCTAGGATGACTTTGGTGTAATCAATGTACATACAACTTCTCGGAAATACCAGTCTAAGGTTTTAGGAACTCTGGCTACTCAGCGTTATGTTTTCTTGATAAATTTTTTACTGACTTATCTTTGCACTTCGTGTTGTGGTTGAGGCATTATAATTTATACCATGAGCTGTACTTAATGATGCTTCTGAGTTCTAGTGTTTATAGTCAAGGGATGGCGTGTTTTTTGCATGTGGCTGCTTACGTGCCGCTCGTTACTAACAGGTTGGTTTTGTAGTCTGCAGTTGTCTTCAGTTGATGAACTCACTGTTCGAGCACCACCTCAGCTGCTGGACAAGTTGCTGCATGTCACTTGACCGAGACGGCAAGTGACTGTGATGCACTCACGGTCTGCTGAATTGGGCTACTTACCCGCAGCATTAATTGCTCTTTTTTCGTGAGTTCGATTTGTATTGTACTTCACCTCTGAACGAAGTGAGCGAAAATACCAGAGTCTGTGCATATGACTCTTATTTGCATGGTGAGTTTAAACATCTTGCGGTGCTTTTCCCCTTCAAGGAGATTATTTTATTCTGATTAAATATAAGAGCTACCTTTAAAAAATATTAGTAGAGAGTGTATTGACGTCTAGAATTTTGTCATTTTTTATGCTTGATTTCTGGACAGCCCACTGCACGTTCAGCCGTGTTGGTTCTGCGCTCTTTCTTGACTTCAGTTTTTAGATCTCTTGGTATTCTTGTCTATTTTTTTCCTTCGACGTGTGCTCTGGATGAAGTGTCCGATTATTTTTCTGTACATTGTTGTTGGTGAATCTGCCTCCTACTACTCTTAATGACTTTATAAACGTCACCATCGATTGGTACATTTTGTTCTTTCTAGATATTATAAAATATTTTATCACGAGCTTCAAGAGCATTTTGGCGTCTAGTGTAAACTTCCTTGTGAATTCATGTTTCAGAGTATGAAGTGCTGCTCCAGCGACTCAATACTCTTGATTGTTAACTTGTGTTCTTGTGTCGTGTCTGTTTATGTGGGACGAGTAATCAAGAAGTTTTTACGAGTTTTTCTCCTATTGTTGGGAGTACTAGAGTAGAGCAATCTGACTGGGCTTTGTATTGAGGTTATGAAGGTGGGGAGGAGCCCTCACGGTAGCATTCAGCTGCTAGGTTTGCTCTCATTTGTATAGTGTGCAAACATGGAGCGTGAAAATGCTTCGACGAGTTCATTACTGTGGCGTGGCTTTAGTAGAAATGAGCTCTGACAACGAGAGTTCTTGCCCTGTTTTCTTCTGGACATTTGGCCACAGTGCGAAGCGAATTTCAAGTCCTCGTTTCCACTCTAAAATGGTGCAGTGAAAGAGATTTTCATCATCAGGTCTGAATGGTCTCTGGACAGAATGAGATTGCTGATTATCCATATTTAAAAGAGCGTAGATGCGGGTGCCTCGCAAGTGTACAATGAGAAATTGTCATTTCGCAATGGCATCCCGAGCTGCTCATCGCAGAAACAGCAACTCCTGAAGAAGTGTGTTTTGGCTCGAGTTTTTCATCGGCAGTAAATCTTTTTACTCTTTTTTTTTTCTTTACCGTTAGGGACGATGCTATTTAATTATTTTTCTTCTTTTTTCTCTTTGTGCTTTTCCCTTCGTCCAGTTATTTTTTTCATTGTGCCAAATAATATTTTATCAATCAGTGCTGTTTTGTGTTATTTCAGTACAAACTCTCACAGTTCACTATAGGATCGTCATAGTTGATTTGCAAACAAGTTCAGCCTCGAATGTAATCAAACAATACTCTTGTTATTTTTCTTCCATTTTTCTCATACTTAAGGATTTAAGTCTGTAAACACCCTCCTCCTACCGGGTACGTCCTGTAACACTAATGTTAATCCTACGACTTTTATAACTTTAAAAATTACTAAAGTAATTCCCATATTAATTGGCTAATGTGGCATTAGGACTAAGCCCCCGTGCTGGCTAGATGCATCATTAATACGCTCACCCTCCCGTTAGCGCTGTACGAGTTGCAACTTATAGAGCAGGTCCAAGTGACTCGTTCAGCTGATGCTCTTCAGCTGAAATGATTTTTATAATGTTCTGGTAGTAAACTTGTTCCTCGTGCTGCAGCCGTATCTGTATAGAAATTATTCTATTGTTTACACTCGTCATTAAAACTGGTTGGTGCTCAAATATTATTTAGTGGGTTTCGATGATATTGATAGGTGTTGCTACTCAGCTTCCTATTTTTCTATTAGAATCGCTCTTTATAGTGCACGATGGTCATTTCAATGTAAATAAAATGTCTGTGGTCTGGTTTGTGTTATATATTACACAAGGAACAGCCGTAAGTCGTCGATATTTTACTCTTCTGGGCCGGCCGAGCTTCTACTAGAGGGTTGTAAATTAATTACTTCATCCCCACAGCTTTGTCTTATTTCTGGCTTGGGTCTGCTACTGCCCTTCAGTTCTGGAGAAAACCTCTCTGTATTCCCAGCTAGGCTATTTTATTTTATGGAATTTGTGTAAGAGTTCAAATTTTTGTTCGGTCATTTTGTGTCGCATTCTAACCGAGCGGTGGCCTTACTCATCCAACTTGCGTTGCGATCTTGCAATCCAGAATATCGAGTTAATCTTTCGAATTTTGCTGTAACTGACTAGTGAGACATGAACTCTACAGTGAGCCCTCGAACCGTGAGGTGTAACAGAGCTTCGAGAGCTACCTGATGAGATAAGATCCAGGCAAGAAAACATTTTATCACTTATCATAATTGCTACTCTACCTGGCAATGTAAGACATGCGCGGATCTTATTGCTGGTCAACTGTTGGACATGAACGAATACACAAGATAATTGAGGCTGTCTTCTCGTCTTTGGTGGGCCGTGGCGAAGTTCTCCTAATTTGATTGCTTTTAGAAAACTGCTGAGCCAGCGTTTAGGTTTTAAAGCTGACACGATAAGTGCAACAAGGTGCTAGGAAGCACGACGCTGGGCGCGGAATGTAGAGTTCTAGGCGGCCGGTTGCTTTTCTGGGGCCATTTACTTGCTGATAATGAGTTGCTTGTGGCACGTAAAGTTAATAAATGGTCGCAGTTGCTTCATGGTTGTACTTTTTCCTGTCTAACTCGTCCAAAAGACTGCATCCTTTCAAAGTGGAAAACCACAAGCAATACAACCGCATCCAAAGATTCTCTCTTAACTGCGTTTGTCTTAGGTTGCATTCGTAGGATCTGTCTCTCCTCGAAAATATACTGTGGCACCTTCATCGGATTTAGCGGCGGAAATAGTAATTGTTTGTTTAGGGTTTTATTTGGAATTCGAAATTCTAATATTTTTTGTTCAAGTGGCCGAGAGGCCATTTTTGTGAACATCTGCCGCGTTCTTTATTATTCCTGTATTTTCTCTTAATTTTTCTTCGTCTTCGCAAAGAACAAATCTTGACTGGTCATACTGCAGTATGTTGACGCGGAGAATGCTCGTCCGGCGGTAAAGTGTGAAATTATACTATCAATGAAATATACCTAGCTTCTTTGTCAGTTACTATGATTTTTGGATAGTATCTTCATGACTGAAGATGAAGACAAATTCAAATATATCTATTGAATATTTGTGTAGGGTGAAATGCATTTAATCTCATGTACTTAGTTATACTAAACAATACACAGTACGAGCATTCTCACGTAGAATTCATGTACACATCTGTTGACTCCTTTTTTTTTCTTGCCAACAAGAACGAAACGTCGACTCTATTACGACTCTCGTAACTCAATACTGGAGATACTCAACTGAATTTACGCGCTTGTGAGAGCAATTCAACAAGACCGATAACGCTCTCCCGACTGTACGTGATCCGCCTAGCCTTACCTCTCAGTGTTACGCTATGTTCAGCACCTTAACCCTTTCTCGACCAAATTATTTTCATACTGATCAAAATATTGCGTAAATTACCACTTATCTTTACTAATCTCTATGTAATTTTACTGTAATTTTGAACGAAACATGTAGAATATGGGACTAAAGGGAATGATTTTTAAAGTTTTTTGGACATATTAACCCAACGGTAGCGAAAGGGTTAAAGACGCTCGTCAGAGACAGACTCAACAAGGTGTGCATGTAGAAGGTTTTTCATAATGCTACAGAAAACAAAAATGTTTTAATTCCGTGTAAAGCACGCTTGTTGCTGCTCTTTGTTGTTAGCTCTGCTGTTTTACGAGTGTGCTCGTATAACTCCCGTGGTGTGACTTGATGGCAGAATGTATTTATATTATGAAACATCCAATCATTTTTCATGGTTTCTTTCAAAAGAATTGAACAGATAAGCTTGAAAAGTTGAGAGTAAAACGTAATATATCTTGGCCCTATATCTCATTAAGAGTATATTGTAGTTGCATTCAGACTACCACTAAAGCACTATCTTCGTCAAGCACCTTGACCCCTTTTCAATGGGAGTACTACCTATAAGTGTCAGTTACATGGTCTGATAGCTAATGTTATTTACTGCTGGTGCATCCTCAAGTCTTCAATCAGAGCTGGGTCAAATAATTACAGGTTCACTTGTATCCTTTACTCTGCACAGCCCCGAAAAGACGGTTCTCTCGTCTCTGCATATACTTATTTCGCTAGTTCAGAGTTCGTAGTTCGTCAGTCCCTTACTCTGCTTACTCCTACTGCCCTCTCAAAAAAATGCTACAGTCAACCCTCAATAGAGATTGAATGACTATGTTGTAATGACTCATTATATTCCCAATTCGGGAGCGTTTTAATCAGCTTCGTTGTATAAAATTTGATCCAAAAGTAATGTACCTAGTACTAATAAGGTAAATTTAATGGTTAAAAGAACAATGTAAGCATTTATAAAGTTTTGAGCGCCTATTTTCATAAATGGTAACATTACAAAAGTACCTGTCGTTGCTATTGAACCTACAGTAAATAAAAATTCGAGAAAATGGTGGAAACTAGAATAAACTATTTATAAACTTTAAAAATACAGAAGCTGTACCCTCAAAGATTATACTATACAACTATAATTAATAATCGTAAATTAAAACTTTATTTTGCTTATGGCTAGGTGTGCATGTTTTATTTACGATATCATTGTATAAGCGGTAACAGTAATTTGCACAGCGTCTGACTATGAAAATGAACGTAAAATTCCTTTGTTGTCATCTCCTATGAAAAACAAAGTGAATTGATCGTCATAACAGCAGATTCAGTAACTGCGGAAAAATTTTCAACTGATGAGCGTGTTGTTTATTTCCGTTGTGCGTCATCGACATTTCATAGCAATGTGGTCATGCAATGAAGAATTTCCTGGGGCATGCATGGAATATGAGACATTGACTTTGAACAGTTAGTCACTTGGATTATAGTGTGACTTCTTGCCAAGCTTGAGGGCCTGTTAATGACAAGCTGGCTCTGCCACTGATTCTCGTGGCTGATTCTTTTGCACATAATGACTCAGGGAGGTCCTTGAGGAATTTTCTTAGACGAGCCTTACACACTACCGAAAAGCTCTTAACTTCTACCCTGGTATGTGTGTGTATTTTAGGAGCAATTAAAGGCCGTAGCAAAGCCTTTGACTGCTGTTGGCCCTCAGTTACAGGTCTTCTAACAGCCTGTGCGACTGGACTCGGGAGTTTGTTTATCCGTGAACGTGTCATAACGTGTCATTTTTATGAACGTGTCATAAATGTCAAATTTCTTGGTATAGGTTCTTAAATTTTTTTCATTTATTTATGGTATTTATTTTGTTTATTTCTTAGTTTTAAAATAACCCAAACATACTAAGGATGCATGACTTAGGCAGTGACGAACTTATAATGGAAAAGTCTTTGGCATAGGAGAGTATAAGGTTAGTTCATTAAGCACTTGACATGATACTTTAGATCAAGAATACCACTAGTTCCTGTGTAATATTTAGTGAGATACCTGTCTATGATTCATAATGATAATGAATATCAAGACTTCAATGAAAATTAAGTTCAGATTCAAGGGGTTTGCAGTGTTTTCACTGCAACTGAGTGACATAATTAATCTAAATGTTCATCTCAGTTTGCTCATCCATTAACCTGTGGTAATAATTTCAAAATAAGTGTTATTTGAGCATTTAATGTTTGTGTTTCATACAAAGTACACTCAGAAATTTCCTGTTGCAAATTTTGTCATACCCACAAAATTTTTCTACCTGTTGCAACTTTACTGCTAAACATTTTCAACTGGGTTAAACTTAAGATATAAGATTCATAATATTCATATCACATAATAATGCTGACTGCCCTTAAAGTTTTTTTATGATTTAGTTTAATTAACCCTGTGCCAAGTATTTTTGGAGTTCTTTATTTAGCTATTGTGTTCTGAAGTTGCATATTATTTATGCATTCTGTAATATGTGTATTATAGTATGAAGACATTTTCTCTTCAGATCAAGAAATTGTACTTTCATACTTCTATTTTTTGACTGAAAATGTTTTTAAAAGATTGGCAATCATGTTGAGGTGAATCAACTCTATTTAATATAGGAATAAAATCAAGGCTTGTATCTGATTAATTATAATATGCCTTTTAAACTTCCATTCTCAAAAACGCGTCACTATAATGTTGTATCCCGATCTGTGCTTGTTGTGTGCGTCAAGCTTCTGGACTCCAGCACTCTGGAATGCACACTGTCAGCTGACTGCACTGGACAACACTGCCTCCAAAATGTGGCCCAGAGAATTGGCTTGGGGCAGGTTAGTAGCAACCTTTATGCTATTTTTTCTGTTTAAGGAAAGTGTATGCTCACTGGTTAGTTACATGTGAGGTAAACATTTGGTTTTAAATTGTATTAATTTATTAATATGCTATGATGCAATAGTATAGTTGAACTTCAGCACTATGTTGAATAGTCATAAAAGGATTTTTTCAACATCAATATGCATTGTAAAATTTATACTTTTTGAAAAATTATAAGCTATTAAAATGGTTTTTTAGGCTTTATCATCATATATTGTTCAGTTTCATAGGAATTTATTTGAAAGATTTCAAATTCTTAAGATAATGAAACTTGCTAACTTTTTTTTATAGTTTTTGAAAGTCCATTTAGCTTTGTTGCCTATCTAATAAAATATTGCATTGGTAATGCAAGCATTCATCTAAATGTGGAAAATATGATTTGAAAAATGTACAATACTACAAAAAAAAAGATTTTTTGAAGGATATTATGAAAAGCTTAGACATGACAACAATTGACTATTAATACAATTTAAATTTCAAGCTGTGCTAGTATGTTGAGTGGACTCTTGTTATTGGATCTTCATTGAAACTTCAGTAACCATTAAGGTTATTTGTGTTAGTTTCATTAAGTTGCTCTGGAAACTTTTTACTGTTAAATTATTTATGTTCAGCAATGCATGATACACTGAATAATACTCATTTCAAGCTTCATTGCAAGAATAAAAAACTGATGTTTTCAAAACAATTTGCATACACTGTAATTACACTGAAGATTAGAGGGTTAATAAGTAAGCATATTCTTCACACCATGAAAAAAGATTAAAGTTTCATTTTTTTTATTGAATGTTTTCTTCATATGGGATGTGTGCATGTACATGAAGTCCTTTGCCATGTAACCTGTAACAGAAGGGATACAGCCTGTGTTGGTATTGGTGACATGTTAAGTACTGCTGCAGAATGCTATTTTCACTTGTATAATTTACAACCACAAATTTTTGACTTCTATTTGGGACAAGCTATCATGTGACACCAAAAAAGTAATCAATTGTGCCTTTGTAAGAAAATAATATTGATTTTTTTTGACTTAATAAACAGAAATTGATCTTAATGGTTGTAAGATAATAAGCTCTACCAATCCTTATAGGTTACTGATACGTGGAGCATGCTCTAAATAAAAGATTTCAATGATTAGGCTTGTGGTCTTTCATTTTGTATCTTGGTTGATGTACTTTGACAATGTTATTTTTTTTCAGCCTGAGTTCTTTGGGCTTCGGTACATGTCAAAACGTCCTTACCCAAAAGTGCGGTGGGTGGAACTGGACAGGCCACTAAAGAAGCAGCTGGACAAGTTTGCCCAGAGCCCTGACTTGACCCTTTCAGTCCTCTACTATATCCATGATGTGGGGCTACTGCACGATGACACCACTCGCTCCCACTTCTTTCTACAGGTGAGATACGAGATACGCTCGTATGTTTAACTTGAAATGTGAAGAATATCCATAAATATGAATTATTGACATGGAGCATTTTGATTCTTCTTCTACTTAGTGGGCTCTAGGTGGTCAGCAAATGTAGTAGTTAATGGATACTATAGATCCTATATGAATGGTTGTTTGGAACATAACTCATTCAAACGTCTTTTTTAGGCTCCATAAATTAAGTTGTAAATTTAGTACATAAGATTTCTTGCAAATACTAATTTTTATTATTAAGCTACCAATTAATGTTACACATGCCCTTTTATGTAATATTTGTGTATGATTTACTACCCAACTCTGGTATGCAAGGGACTCTAGTTCTTAATACTATTTCTAGGTTTTGCAAGCTCACTGATAAGATATACTATTTCCTAAGGCTGGTGAGAAATTCCAGTCAGTCAGAAAGTTATCAATGATATTAAGTATGATGCTAAATATCAGTGATCGAGTTGCTGCTAATTCCCTAAAAGGGATTGCTTTATTTGTTCATTGCTTGCAAGCTGCCACTGCATTATGTTATGCTCACAATCTTTTAATGTTAATTGCTAAGGCTCACTTGGAAACCAGCAACTGAAATCAGGACATGCTTTTATTATTAACTGAAGTAAAACATGATTTTTTTTTATAACTGTGACCCTGTTAAACACTACTTGTCCTTGTTGCTCTGGACATATATTCATATGAAGCCACTCTTTATATACTGAAGCTCCTACAAATATGGTCTTATATTTTATCCCTCTCTTTTACATTTTGTTTTAGAAAAACAATGGCTGTCATTATGCAGATATCAATACATGTAAACATCCTCGTAGTCAAGAAGAATGCAAAAGCTGTGTTGTGTGAACCAGGTGAAGCAAGACGTACTGGACGGCAAGCTGCGCTGTAATTATGAGCAGGCTGTGCTGCTTGCATCCTACAGCCTGCAGGCAGAGTTTGGGGACCATCAGCCAGACCGCCACACACCAGAGTATTTGAGGGACTTTGTGGTGATGCCTAAGCTGCCGAGCCTCAGTGAGCCTGAAGTGACTGTGCTGCTCGAGCTTGCTGTGTGGCAGTACGCCTCCCTCCGAGGACTAGCCCAGGCACTTGCCGAGACGTATTACATTCTGGAGGCACAGCGGCTTGAGGGGTAAACAAAAATATTATTTTGGCAAGCAGGAAGAATTACGTTAAGGTAAAATAAATTACTCAAGGAATGCTGATGACTTTGGCTTCAAAATGAAAGGCATGTAACGAAAAGACAATAAAAATGCAAGTGAATCAGTGAACAGTTCTTTTGAATGAAGTTCAATTGAGACATTAATTATTTGAGTGATTCTCTAATTGAATGTTACCAAAAATTAAGTTGGAGGCACCATTAATATTCAATTCTGAGTAAATAGTAACAGACGTGATGGTCAGATTTGTAGTAACTGCCAGTGAAAGAGTATCCTCTTGCTGAGTTATGTTGTTGAATGGGTATATTTACGATGTATTTTTGTAACTTGGCTATTTTATTATAGTTCATGAATGCTGTAAGTAAGTTACGGTTCTGATATGGAAGTTATTTTGTTCTCATGTAATAGTTTCTGACCACTGATGCAAGTTACTGATCTAATAAAAAAATTCAGATTCTATACTATGACTTAAATATGTAAATTCATGATCAAATTTTTTTTAATTTGTGTAATCCAGTCGCATTAATTTTTCACTTGCTTACCAGTATTTCTTAGTAATATTCAAGACTTTTTTTCAATAAACTAACTCCATTATGTTTAATTGGTTTTGATAAATAGACTGAATAAATTACAAAATTTAATAATAGAATTGTTGTAATTTGCTACAGTGCACTGAAGACTATCTAGAAGCTCTTCTTTGATGAATACTCTTCGAATTCACAATTCACAAGCTAGCATAAATATCTTGTTCTAATCTTCCGACTGTATGACACTATGATTTCAGGAGCTAGAGTACTGAAAAGCTTTTATTTAAGGATGAGCCAATTTTATAAAACTACTAACCTCATAATCATTGAGGAAAATACCTAGGAATCTGATTATTTTAAACACTTTTATGGTAGCTTTGTCATACATTATTTTATAAAGTTACTAACCTCATAATCATTGGGGAAAATATCCGGGAATCCGTTTATTTTAAACACTGTTTTATGATAGCTTTGGCAGACATTTTGACAGAAGCAATCATTTTTGATGTTATTCATGGTCTCTTACTCTATGCTGCTGATATTGAGGTTATTGTAATACAATTATCAGAAGATTAGAAATAGGGTTGTTGACTCAGCTGAAAGCTACTCAATAATAACAATAATACAGAGCATGGATGAAACATGTGTTATGTTATTTCTCTTCTCATCTGCTGCTGAATCTCCAAGGAGAAATGTGGGTGAGTTTGGAAAATTTTAATAAAATGTTCACAGGAATCTCTAAATTGGTTAGTAACGAGTAGGAAACTGAAAATAGATACTTAAATTTAGTTGACAAAATGATACTGCTAGTCCAAGTTCTTAAGAAAACTTAATATAGCATCAATCTTTGGAGTGTAACAAAAATTCTTTTTTGCCCTCCTCATTTCAATATCCTAGTTCAGAAGTATCATTATTTATACGGGTATCGAAATTAGTACTACAAAAGAACTAATAGTTAGAATCATGATCAGAAATATATCCCACTTCAGTGACCTACTTTCGTACTCTTGGGATGCAGCTCGGCAGCAAACGTGGGTTCTGCTCGGTCGTGAGTTTATGATTCTATGTACAATTTCTGCTCTGAAACATTGTCATCTATGAATAGAGTGAAAGCTTCCATAAAATCTTTTATGGATGAAAGTTATTTATTTCTTGTCATAATGATGCTACAAGTTTAAGTAGAGCTGTTTGAGGGATGTGTGCGATATTTAGAGAGTGTATTTTGGGAAGAAAGGGTTCAGCTTTTAAGCAACTGAAGAACTTGAGTTTTGTTTAGTGTTCTGTATTCTTATTATGATAACCCTACCTTGTGTTTTTCTTTCTTAAAAGTCATTAACCAGTTGTGTTAAACTATTTGCATTTGTTTTTTTCATTTAGTGGTGTTAGCGAGGAAATTTTTTAATTCTGTTGCTCTATTTCCCTCGTGGTACATGTTTATGCGTTTGAAATATTGTCAAATCATTATATATCCATGTTATCAAGCCTGATCTGCTTCAAAGTGCCATTGGTTCTATTGGATGCTTTGACTTTTTATCGTAACGAGCATCTGTGTTAAATGTTGTTTTCCTCTAAAATGTTTTTGTGTCTATGATAGCTACAGCTGGATTGGGTGTTAGAAGCTCCTTATTGTGATAAATTGAATGGATCCCCTTTTCTCCAACTTGAAGATGCTCCGTCACATTCAGCAAAAAAGTAGCAAATATCTTGCCTTGTTGAGTTGTAAAAAGAACAAATTTATGACGCGGATGCAACTATTTTACCAGATTTGAACCAATGTGAGATTTTGTGAGAAATTATTGTGTAGGCTTCATGTAGACTTTAATTGCCCGTTTATCATTTTTCTTAACTAACTAACTTAACTCTTAACTTTTATCATTTAAC
Organism: Trinorchestia longiramus; assembly: GCA_006783055.1. Lineage (NCBI taxonomy): Eukaryota > Metazoa > Arthropoda > Malacostraca > Amphipoda > Talitridae > Trinorchestia > Trinorchestia longiramus. The sequence continues at coordinate 19,680 of VCRD01002328.1, read as the reverse complement.
TTAACTTAACGTAAAAAATTACCCAGAGGTTATAATATAAACTAAATTTAGTGTACATACCTATTCATTTTTCTGCACATGTATTAAGAATTATTATACTGAACTGTTGATGCAGGTAGCACTGTAGATCGACCGTCAGCCAATTATACAGTACCTACTACGAAGAGCTCAGAACAACATTTTATTGTGAGCATGTCGTTAACAGCTGCGTGTCTCCCAGGTACGGCCAGGAGACTTTCATGGCACGAGACGAGCGTGGCAGCGAGGTGTACCTCGGCGCTTCTCTTGTGGGTGTCACTGTCCGCCCTGCGTCCGGCCACTCCGTCACCACCCTCAGGTGGGCTTTGCATTTGATTATCTTTTCCTAGTGTTCTTGAGTTATTTCCATTTGTGTATGCTGATTTGTAAAATACTTGGAAGTTTAGTTAGCCCTTGGTGTTGAATTGTAGTAAGAGTCCTGCCGCCTAAGCTCTGGTTGTGCCATTAGCACCAGCTTTACGATAAAGCCAAGTGGGTTTGCCTGTTACTGCTGATATCTATTTCTGCAACACCGGTGGTACGTGGCAAAGCAGATCTCTGCTGCACCTGACGAAGTAGGCTGTCTGTTCCACAACTGCATCTCAGTTACTTCAAGGCTCTAAGAAAAATGCAAATATAGGTTAGGGTTTTTTTTATCATACCTACGTCGCCATAATTCACCAACGAAAACTTTGTCGGCAGATGGAATGACATAAGCAATTTGGTGAATCTCAAGAGAGCTTTTGCTATTGAATGCCCGAAGAGCAGCCGCACCTTCCAGTTCACGTTCGATGAACCTGACGCGGCCAAGTACATTTGGAAGATGTGTGTTAAGCAGGTGAGGCTTCATTGCGTGCATGTGGCATCAACCATTTGTACACTTTTACGTCGTCACCATAGCTACTTTGTCACGAGTGAAAAAAATCAGAAGGATCAAAAATCATGGTCTACGCTACTGTATCTTGTCGCACTTGTGTTTAGTTCGACCTTATAAGGTGATCATTGGTAGAATTCATTTTGTGACGACTTCATGACAACTATCTTGAAAGGCCTGTCGACGCAGATTCAATGACACACGCCAATTTAGTTCTATTAAAAAAGAATTGTACCTGAATACGTACAGAACTGAGAAACGTTTGCAATTGTACTGAATAAGTTACCAGTTAAGCCTAATGGTAGGTTGTTGTAAGCAGGATCATTCAGTTCCGGGATCTAAAATGCATACCACAACCAACCAGGATCTAGAGCGTATCGCTGTAGGGTAATTTGTGAAGCGAATGTTGCGCAGGACTAAGGTGTGCAAAATGAGTATAAGATATTTACACATAGTGGGATTTAATGATTGAAGTGTGTGATAAAATGGAATATAATAGTGTTGAGGTGAAGAAGTGTAATCTATATATTGCACAATTTACTTATGAAGTCACCGTGTCAAAGCAGATAGAGCTCTCACAGCTGCCTCTTATTTCTTAATTGAAATGAATCAATGAGCCCAGCTTGGTTTTATCTTCTACCTGTATCTTATTGCGAGAGTAGATAGCCTTGATGTCTTGTACATGATATCCCTTATGCCACTGTGTTCAAGTATGGAATTTAGGTCTGGTGTTATACATACATTTAGTCTTTGTATTATTTAGATTTGTTTCAGCTCAATCTCCATGTTTAATATTTTTCTGCTGGAACATGTAGTGTGCGCGTTTCTAATTTTATTCCATCGAATACAGCATACGTTCTTCAAACGGAACCAAGAGCTACTGGAACGCAGCATGGAGGAGGCAGCGAGTGAAGGGGAGGGAGAGACGGGGGCAGCTGCTGGAGGGGGTAAAGTGTCGGTTCGAGGCCTGACCATCCCTGATCTGCAGCAGTCAGTCATGACTGCAACTGCTGCCCCACCGCAGCTCTTGGACCCTGAGCAACTCTCCTACCACCAAACCGGCCGCCAGCAGGACCCCCAGCAGCAATGCATGATGCAGTCGCACCATAACGTCTCCAGAGCCTACGTCTCCAACCCTCATTCTGCTACGGGTCATCATCAAGACCACCTTTTGATGCAGGAGAACAGATCCAGTCGTGCTGCTACCAACACAACTAGCCAGCTGTACGGGGGCTGTACCAACACTGGCAGTAACACTAACCCTCCTCAAGATTACTACGAGAGTCGTTTCGCTGGAGAAGTTGGTGTCACGACCCTGAACTCAGGAGGCTTGAGCACTGCCCACCGAGCTAATACAACCACCACAAACCACGCTGTCTTCAGCACAAGTCGGGAAGAAGGTGCGCCTCCATTGAAGCAACGGGACGCGTCTAACCCGTCCCTGTACCTCCCGCCTGATTTACTACACTCAACTGAGCTCCCCTACCACGCCAGACCTCCCCTTGGGAACTTGTCCTCACTGCATCTTCAGCAGCAGCAACATTATCTCCTTTACAATTCTAACCCTAATCTGCCTGCCATGAGGGAATTCAACCAGAGTTTCCGGCGCGCTCTGCTGCCTGAGTACCGCCAGGCTCCTGACTATCACACAGTTTGTCGTGCCATCAGCCAGCGTGCGTCTGCTGTGTCTACTACTGATGGAGGACCTGCTCCTGCTGGTGGAGGTGGTGTGGGCCGTGGTGGGTTTCCTCTACACAGCACTTACAGCACGCCTGATCTGCAGACTGCTTCAGCTCTTGAGGTTAGTTCATGTGGTATTCAAGAAAAAAATCTAAATGTGAATGAAGAAAATGTATCTTCAGTGACATATTGCAACCAAGAGCTTTGCCGTTCTGAAATCATTCCTCAACACGGTCCTTATAGTTATTTGCCGTGTTATTTTCAAGGAAGTGTTGGATTACTTTATTGAATGACTCCCATGCTGATGTTACTTGCTCATTTAGGGGGTATCGAATTCAAGATTGTTCATTAATTCTCAAATTTGTGAGCAAACAAATTTGCTTTCCTTGATGTTACCGTCAGTGACCGTAGAAATTTTTTCTTAGAGAACTAAAACTATCACCGTTTCTATCCATTCCTTTAAGACATTATTTATCACTCCCTGTTTAATGTGTAGAGGTGGCCACCAGGATGCCGACATTTCATGACAACATCCCGAGAAAGATGACGGACGACATTTTTAGTTCCCAAAATAAGCTGTATTCTTGGTGGCCGTTGTTTTTTACATAACGGTTTTATCTATCTCTACCGTTCCATTCGCACAGGAAACAGCAAAATTTGGTATATCTTAGTTGGACCGAATACAAGCCCAATGACTTTCAAATCACTGTATGGGTACCAGGCATGTATTGCATACTGAATCATCCATAATAAAACTTTCATGTTTCATTCCCTGGAAACAAAGTGCTTAGCTTCCTGCTGTTCGGAGGAATCGCTCTCATGTCCTGTTTTCATTTGTTCTTACTCTTGCCCTCGCAAGTTCATCTTTTAGAATCTTTTCACTTACTTAGATAATTCAATTGATGCCCATGTGCGTGTAAGTCAAACAATCAACAATTAAATGTGAATTCCTCGAGGACGATAGAATAAATTAATTTTGAAAGTTATTATTCATTTATTCTGCTGATGCAGAAGCAGGATAATAGTTCACTAAACACAAGTTCAGTAGTTGGGGTAGCAGTAGTAGGGTGGCTTTTGAGTTTATGTTAACCTGCTTGCTGTTCTGTAGGCTGCACAAGGTGTACAGCAGCTTCGCGATGATGGTAACTTGGTGCAGCACTACAGGCCTCCACCCCCGTACCCGGGTGTGCGGCAGCATCCTTTTCTCCTCCAGCAGCAGCGGCCGGCAGCTCACACTAAGAGCACCAGCTCCAGTAGCCCGGATCTGGTGGCAGCGGCTGCTGCAGCAGCTAGTGCTCCACAAACCCAATTTGTAAGCTGCAGCTGAAACCACGTACTCTAATGTTGCTTCCTGTCCATGACTGAAGGGGGGCTCTGCTGAAGCTTTTCAGTTTGTCTATTCTTTGTTCTCATTTAAAATTTCGCTTACTCATAACTTTTTAAGTGCTGATTGTGTTCTGGTTGCGTCCGTTAACAATTTGATGTTTCGAGTAGACATTTAAATAACAACTTCTATTACTTTAAAATGTTGCCTTGGAAACATTTCATAATTCTTTGGATGCATTTGAATCGTCAGAGAAATGTTTCGTTTGTTTGTGAATTTTAATTCACTCACAGATTTAGATGCAAATGATAATTCGTTTTTCAATTCTTCTTTATTAAGTTGTGCATGATTTACGTTGACCGGGTTTTGTACATACGAAATCTTTTGTCATATTTTGATCTGTTGACTTGATTAAATTTTAATACGTATGGGACTATAAATATTATAATTATGGTGTATTCATAAATCACTGAATGGGACTTTTAGCTCACGGCATAAACTCTAGAAAGATTAAAGAACGTGTGTAGCATTGGAGACCGCATGGGCCTGTCGAGCCCTGACACTTATTTGTGTTTACAAATGTCTGTGTTTGCAAAATTTGAAGTTATTGATGTGTTTGCAATCAATAAGGTTAGTGAACAATTTTAATTTGAAAACGGGCCTCGTAGGCGTGACGTTTTTTTAGGGTTAATGTACTTCACTGAGATGACATCACTAATGTGCTACACTTGCAGGGGACAGGGGAGTCCCTGGGAGGCAGCTGGTCTCAT